>PVKY010001384.1:0-32483 GCA_004027775.1 Bradypus variegatus
GTACCAGGTGTCTCCCCTTTATCCTGAGTCCCCTATTCACCTCCCATCCAGCTCCCCAATCCCTTCCCCACCCCAGGGTGGCTCAGAAGAGGGTCCAAGGGTGGCTGATCCTCCTGGAACCACTCCATGCCAGGGGGTGGCGGCAGAGACAAGCTCAGCCTGGAAGGGCAAGTAAGTGCTAGAGGTGAGGGGTTGGCAGGGGAGGAGGAAGGTGTTGAGGGGAGATTCCGACTGGGGGACAGGTCTTCTCGTAGGAATCCGGCCATGCTCTCTAGATGTAAGGCCTGACTTCCCAGGGCCCCTGGAAAGGGGCTTGTGCTTTGCCCCCAAGTCCACATCATACCCTGTTAGGAGTCAGAAGCTAGAACCCCCAGCAGATTTGGGGAGCGTTGAGAGCAGAGACCATGCCTACTCTCCTTTCCGAGAGAAGACCCTAGAATCAGAGTTTATGGGGGTGAGAAACCTGGATCCTCTGTGATTAAGTTTCTGTTATCTGCAAGCATAGGAGTTGGAGATAAACACCCACTGATTTATATGATGGTAAGGAAAGGTTCCTGCTCTGAGTTTCTGGTTGGTCTGAGTTGCACGGGCCCCACAGCCTGACCTTCCTGTGGAAAGGAGAGAGAGGAGGTGATGCCAGAGGTGCCCACTGCCTTTATTGCCCAGATGCTGGGGTCCTGTGCTGGGGTTGTCTTTGGGGACAGCAAGTGATTCTGGGCCCAAATTATTGCTACTTGGCAAGGTTACCTTGGGGCTTCCTACAGTGCCTTAAGTGTGGGTGGAATGTGAACATGCAAATAACATGCAAATGACATGCAAACCCACCCAGGATGCTCCAGAGGTCTCTAGTCCAGCACAGGCGCTGGAAGAGCCTGGAGCCTGCCAGCCTTGGCGAGCCTCAGGGATCCTCAGGTCCTTACCCAACACTGCAGCCTGGTCCGGCCTGGCTTCTGGGGTCAGGGGTCAAGGTAGGGGTCCCTGAGCATCAGCCCTGGTTCTGCTGCTGGCGGGAGAGGAGCAGCTGTGTTCTTCCTTCCAACACAGCGGGAAGAATGCAGGGCACCTACTAGACAGTCAGGTGGCCTGAGGCCCAGAGAGGGAAAGGATCTGTCTTGGGTCACAAGCAGGAACCAGACCCCAGGCCTTCTGAGTCCAGGCGGCCAGAGTGCCTCAGAAGCTGAAGCCACAAACAATGAAATACACTGACTAACTAATAAATAGAAAGCAAGCAGCACCGCCTCTCATCCATGGGCTGAGACCACCCGCCAGCTCAGTCAGGGAGGCCTCTGAGAGCCCAGGCCCAGGCCCAGGCCTAGGAGGAGGCAGGGTCCTTGGTCTTGTCTCTCAGGCCTTGGTGCTGTGTTGGCCAGTCCAGAAAGCTCCAGAAGGAGGCAGGCAGGGCCCAGAGTCCTTGGCTTGAGCAGGTCAGGCTCAGTTATTATTCATAATCCACCAGGAGGCTGTGGGTCACAGGTTGGGGGTCAGGGGCCATCAGGGGCCCACTTCCCTGGCCCGGGTCCCAGGGCTGTGGGGAAGGGAGGGGGCTGTAGCACACCTGGGAAGAATACAGTGGTGAGGGTGTCCGGAGCCTGCAGGTGGTCAATGAGGATGCGCTGGAAGGCCTTACTGCAGGCCGACTGCTGGTGCCTGGGGAGGGCCATGGTGGGGCACAGACTGACGAGCAGGACCCCAAGGGGCAAGGGTTCCCCACTCCCACCCCAGCCCCGCTGCCTGGGTTCAGACCCCAGCCCTTCCTTATACTGACTCTAATCCTCAGTTTCTTCCTCTGTGAAATGGGGACAATAGTGTCCACTTCACTGGGCTGGTGTGGGGATTAAATGAAATAACACATGGTGCTTGGCATACAATGCAGCACACAGTGGTAACAGTGAGCATTTATTGAGTTCCTTCTGTGTACCTAGCACTGTGTTCAGTTCTTTACGTATCTCATTTAGCCCATAGGAGACTAGAACTGTTATCACCCCCATTTTGGACAGGAAGACACTGGGGCTCAGAGAGGTCAGATAACTCACCTAAGGTCACACAACCAGTGAGTGAGACAGGCAGGATTTGAACCCGCAGCTGTCTGGCTCCAGGGCCCAGGCTCAATAAACACTAGCTGTTGTACCATCACTCGTACCTTCTCCAGGAGGCCTCATCCTGCCAGAACTCGTACAGGACGAAGGAGGCATCGTCCAGCATCTTCTGTGTGGACACGCTGGGGCACAAAAGAGATGGCCAGGCCTGGAGCTGCCACCACCGTTGCCCACCCCTTTAGGGGTGTCTAACGAGAGCCCCAGCGCCCCGCCCTGCCCCCACACCTCTGCAGGCCCGGGACTCACTGCAGACAATGGCTCTGGGCCCCTGTGAAGTCCACATAGCAGCACAGGGCGCGGCGGAAGTCCTGCAGGGTTTCCTCTGCCACCTGGACCTGCCTCTGGGCCACGAGTATGTGCTGGTGAGAGAGGCAGCTCAGTCTGCTGGGGTGGGGCAAGGCATAGGCCATGGCCTCCAGGACGCCTCCTTCCTTAACTTGTACCAGCCTCTGCCTACCCTGGGTTGGGGTCCTGCCCACCCTCAATATCCCTGGACTCCACCCTCCTCTCCCCATCCCTGTGGTCTAGCCACCTTGCCAACCGCCCCCTCCAAGTCTCCCATCCACTGCGCCAGACCCAAGTTTCAGAAATGCAGACAGGTTAAAGTGCTGCCCAGGGAGGGCCAGTGGTTTCCGCAGGGGCCAGAACCTGAGTCTGGGGAAAAGGACGTGTGTGCAGGGCAGAGGCTGGGTGACAGTTGGCACCACGAGCCTCCTCACTTCTTGAGACCCCTGGCCTCCTTCATCCAGCTGCCTGGACTCACTGAGTCGGGCCCCTTGGCAAACTCCTCTTCACGCAGGGGCTCCAGCCGGGGGGCCTGTGAGGGACACAGAGCATGGGCCAGGCCCGGGCCTGGCTTGGGCAGAAACCAGGAATGTCGTCCCCCGCTGGCCACGGGCACTGGCCGCTCACCTTGCACTCAAGCTGGTCAATGAGCTCCTGGAGGCGGTTGACCTGGAGCCGCCACTGCAGCTCAGCCTCTGAGCTCCGCTCTGGGGAGGGGGACCCATGGGGGAGTCAGGCTAGGGGGCGTTTCAGGACAAGCTGAGGGGCCCTGGAGGCATGGGGGTGCAGCACCCGCCCTGGACTCCCCTTATCCAGGCCTCCCACCCTGCCATGGGCCACACCTCTGTCAGAGGAGCTGGGAGACCAGGTGGGTGAGCGACTAATGCACCCTGGGGCCTTGCGTCCTGCCCGCCGGCTGCCACGGGGCCTGCTCTGCACCTCCACGCTCTCGTCATCCAGCCTAGGGGAAGTGGGGGGGTCAGCCCACTGCCCCCAGACCCATGGGGCCCAGGACTGGGGCCCCTGGAACAGTGAGGCCTTGCCCCAAAGCCAGCCACCCCCTCTCACGCCCTTGTGGCCTCTGCCCAAGAATGTAGCTCCAGGACTCTGGAACCTAGGAATGTGACAAAGGCTGAGGGGCTTGGAATGTGGGGACATGGCGCTTGCACATTCTGGACCCTGAGGTGGGCAGAACCCTCTCACACAGGCCATGTTCACATACCGTGGGCCACGGGCCTGGGCCTCCAGGGTGTCTGAGGCTCCCTCCAGCGAGTTCTGCAGGGCTTGGAGCTGGCTCACCGTCTCCCGCAGCAGGAATCGGGTCATAAACTGGTCCAACTTGGAGGACCTCTCGTACTCCTAGGGGTGGAGGAGCACGGTCTGCATCCCAGGGCCAGATTCCTGAGTGGGGGACTGACCCCTGGTTCTCCACCCTGTGCCCATCAGAGAACACAGAAACAATGTACAGAGCAGAGGGGATGCAGGCCTGGCACAAACAGGAGGGCCTGCCCCCTGCCCCCTGCTGAGCCTGGCCTCCCTTCTTGGGAGGTGTAAGGCTAACTCGCAGGGAGGCATTTGCCAGCTGGGACATCAGGGCCTAGGGGAAGGAGGAGAGGCAGGTCAGAGCCAGGCTGGAGGGGTGGGGGGAGAGGGAGGGAGGTGGGTTACAGGGCATCTAAGGCCACTGTTGGTTGACACATGAGACAAAATGGTAGTATGATGTGGCCCCATACCCATCAGCCGGCCCCAAACTCACAATCTCCATGTTCATTCATGCATGCATGCAACAGACATTTACTGCGCATCCTGTACTAGGAGGTGCAGATATAAGGCAGCTGAATGGCTTTCCTCACACATACAAATACTGACCTTAACCTACATCACCAGCCCCAACTCCTCCTAAGGTGAGTGGGGTAACAGGGAGGCCCATCATGTGCCAGGATCTGTGCTGCCCCCATCTTCAGATTCAAAGAAACTCACCCATTCCCTTCACCTCCTTGTGCCTCAGTTTCCTTATCTATAAAAATGAGGATGATAATACCCATCTCACTGAGCTGTTCAGAGGCTCCAATAAGTTAATTCCTACATAGGATGCAGCCCAGTGCCTGGCACTTAAGTTCTCAGTACAAAAACTGTCAGTATTTTTGTCAAACATAACACTAACAAAGAACCCACCCATTTGTACCTCCAACAGTCACAGATTTCCTGAGAAGGATCTCACCCCCCCACCCCACACACACACCTGAGATGGAGTTCTGGGGAGCGTGGCCTAAGTATCTGCCCTTCCTCTACAAGGAGGCCCCTGAGGCACTGTCCATCACAGGTTTCGTCTCCCTCCTATGACCTGCCTCTTCTCCGTCATCAAATGGGCCCTTCCTGGCTGGGCTTTGTGAGCTGGAAGGCTGGTCCTCATGTTCCCAGATGGAACAGACATTTCTGTGCTGTTTCCAAGCCTAATCTCCAGACTTCCTGACCATGCTCCCAGCAACTTGAAATTCTTGCAATAAACTCTCCTTTTACAGTGCTTAAGGTAACTGATCAATTTCTGTTGCTTGCAACCAAAGAACCCAGTTGACACAAGCACCAACTCTGTGCCAGGCACTCCTCCAACCAGAATCTCATTTAATAATCCTCAGAAGGACTTACAAGAACCACAACTGACCCCATTTTGCAGATAAGACTGATGCCTAGAGAGGTAGATTACCTTGGCAAAGGTCACATAGCAATTAAGGGGTAGAACCAGGATTCAAATCCAAGCCTTGGAAATGCATCTCTACTCATCTCTAGGCAACTTACCAGCATCACCCCATTTATGATCATTGGCCCAGTTTTACTGCTGAGAAAGAGGCCAAGAGAAGTCACAGACAGAGTAAATGGAGCCAAGATTCACCTGTGGGCCTGGGAGGAGCAGCTTGGATCCTGGAGCTGGTGAGGTCAACCCACGAGGTCACAATGTGGCCTCCCCAGGGCAGGGCCTCAGCCAGGGGGTAGGGCAGAGGGAGCATGGGCCGTGGCCCGCAGTGACCAGCCCTGCCATGGGAAACAACAGTTCCCACAAGAGGACCAAAATGCCCAAGCAGGCCCACAAGGAGCGGCCACCTGAGATGGACAAGCCCCAGCGGAAACAGCAGTTCTTCAGCCACCTCAAGCAGAAGAAACCAAGTGTGAGTGCCAGGGGCACCAAGAAAAGTGGGCAAGAGAGGTTCTGAGAGTCTAGGCCCTGTAGGCAGAAGTCTTAATGGCCTGGGAGGGGTCAGAGATCCTTCCCAAGGGTGAGGGTCCCAGGAGCCCAAATGGGTGTGGATGGGCTTCTTAGAAGAGCAGAAGGGACAGCAAGGATTCCAGAAATCAACGGGTGGCAAGACCTGAGAGCCCAAAACAGTGGTCAGGAGGGGTATTCTTCCAACCCTGGACAAATGGGTGGAGATCTCTGCACGGGGAGCCCTAATTAGTACCACTCAGGTTGTGGGCACAGAGCGTTCCCTTTTCCCCTTACAACCCCAGTCTCCAAACATGCTACTTTGTCCCCCTTCTTCAAGTGGGCAGGGGCCCTGTACCTGGGGCTGGGGTTGTCGTGGGTCCCTGGCATCAGGGCTGGGAGGGTGGGCAGGGATCCCATAAGCGTGCACAGAACGGGGTCTCAGCGAGTAGGCCTGGGGTAGGCGGGGCGAGTCCCGGGTCGTGGGCTCGGCCCTGGGGGCTCTCTCTGGTCTCACGCCTCCGCCCCACCCCCAGGCCAAGATAGTGCTGCTTTTCCCCCTGGACAAGCGGCAGCAGCTGGCGGAGGCAGCTGCTGGCCCCGGCGCGCGGGCCGGGCGGCCGGGTGAGGATGCGACAGGTGCCCCAGTGAGCCCCCCGGCGGTGGCGCCCATGCCGCGCGGAGCAGGAGACGGCGCGGAGCGCGAGAGCACGCGCATGCGCGAGATGAAGACGATCCTGGTCTTGCTGCTGCCGGACACGCGCATGCAAGAGGAGGGACTCCATGCGGTGGGCGGGGGCGGGGGCGGGGGCGGTCCCGGCGCAGGGGGCGGTCCGCGGGCGGGGCGGCGGCCGCGCAGGACTGGCAGCGGCTCTATGCCCGCCTGCTGACCGAGAGCGAAGCTCGCTGCCAGGCCGAGGCCCCGGAGGAGCAGCCACGCAAGCGGCGCCACTGCCCTCGCCCGCGGCCCTGAGCCCCCAGTCCGGACCCCCAGTCCCCGGGACCCAGCCCAATAAAGAGCGCACACCAACCCTGGCGCCTGTTAGCTCTGAGGCGTCAGGTAGCAGAGTAGAGGCTGGGGATGGGGGAGAAACTGAGGCCCAGAGTGAACAGAGTGTGTTGAGGGGGGAACAGTCATGGTCTGGAACCAGGGCTGTCTACCTTCTCCCTTCCTTGTGATCCCAGGGTCAGAACCCCTCCCACGAGCTGGGGAGGGTGCACCCAAACCATAGTGGTGGGAGGAGGTTTCTGGTCTCCTCTTCCCAGATCCCCATAAGATCTCACCAGGTCTGCAGGCCCCAGGGAGGCGGGCTTGGGCAAACCTAGACCTGGAACGCTAAGAGAGGGGGCTTGCTCCCAGCAAAGATCTGGCATCTCCAAGAGTCCCCAGCATTCAGAAATTCCTCTTAAGCAGAGGGAGGGTCCCATGTAAACAGTTACTATTCTGGGGAGGAAACTGTGAGGTCGCACAGTCAACTGGGCTGGGGCCTCATCAGATTTTGCCTGTGAGAGCACCAAGGGGGAGAGACCGGGTCCCTTGGGCCCCCAGCCCCTAGCCCCTCACTCCTACCCCATTCTGCTTGATAACTCCCAAGCCCCTAAGCCCCCAGACTTCTCCAAGGCACTTCAGTCAAATTCAGCAGTTGTCTCCCAACCTACCCTCTGGGCTCCTTCCAAATCACTTATCTGGCCAGGGCAGGTACTCACTCACTTGCTCATAAGCTCGCACTGACTCCCCACTGCCCACAGGGAAAACCCCAAACCTATTAATGGGATGTATGGGTCCACCCCCTCACCTCAAGTCTTCCCCTCAAAGGGCCTCTCAGTGGCAGCTGCCCCAATCCCTGCCCTGGCCATATTGCCACTTGTGCTCTCCAGTGGGAGGCTCACTTCCCTGAGTCACCCACCTGTCACTCTTTCTGTGGGCAACACCCATACTCTCCTGGGTCCCAAAGCCAGCTCCAGTCCCTAGTGCTGCCCCATTGCACTAGGATGACAGACACCTTTGGGGCAGTTGCAGCAGGGGTGAAGGTCTAAGTTCACTAGAGGTACAGGCTCAGCTTCTGCTGAAGAGACACTTTCACTTCTCTGCACCAGGCTGGAGGTTGCCTGACCCATAGCATCTCCCCCACTTCTTGGAAAGCCTGCTCTTCCCTCCTGTCCACATGGCCACACTCAGGATAACCAGCTTCCTCAGCGTGGCCACGCAGCCTGGCCATAGGGTACTGCCCCTTCCCTGGGGCTGCAATCCAGGAGCTGTAAAAGGCCAAGTTTTCTACATGAAGATGCGCAAGCTGAATTCAACTTTGAATGAATTTGAAAAGCAAAACAATGGAGACAGCGCACATCTTGGGTTCCCCACAGCCCTGCAATCAGTGCCTGGTTCCAGTCTGTTCCTGAGGTCAAACTTCACCCTTCCCCTTGGAATAGATAAGACAAGATCTTTACAAATAAACTTCCTATTTTAGCTTAAGCTCACCTGGGTGGGTCTTCTACTTGCAACTAAAATAGTGCTAAAGAGAATAAGGAGGCTCTGTGGAGACAGGCAGCAGCCTCTTCCTGTGTGTGAGGATTATTACTAACTGGGCCCACAGAGACAACGGGGCTTGCCCAGCATTGCACATTGAATCAGCGTCAGAACTGAGCCAGAAACTGAAGCCCATGTGAGCCCATACGCTGGAAGCCAGGAAGGCTGCGTGGGCTGCCCGGGCCCCTCCAGCCTGAGCACACCGAGCTCCTTAGAGTGGCTGCAGATCTGGGATCATTCTCCAGCATGGGAGGGGAAGGGCCGCACACCCGGCCAGAGCATGTCAGATGACTCGAAGTAGCTGGGGGAGGAATCAGATCGAGTGTGCTGGGCAGATGAAGCCAGGACCCTTGGATGCCAAAATCACTGCCCTTGTCCCTGTCCCAAGAGAGGGGCAGGGTCCAGGGGGCATTTGGGGGCGGTGGGGGTGTGGGGGGGCTACAGAAGCACAGCCAGTGCTAGGGACTGAGGTCACAATGAGTTCAATCCAAGTTCTTTTCTTCCTTTCTTCTCTGACCACCCCCTCCCATTTCCACAACCGGGATCTACTTCCACCAAGCCAGGTAAGAGGTGCCAGGAGACCACCTGGGGCTCAAGGGCTGGGCTGGATTCCCGGTCCCCAAAGGGGGTATGTATGCCCGGAAGACATTGCACAAGGCCCCTTCATTCCTAGAGCTCCACGGCTCCTGGCGGCCTCTCCAGATCTAAAAGGATTCTGCCTGGCCCCTCACCATCCACCTCAGCACAGGCTCAGGGGGCGGCGCCGCCGCGGAGGCGAGTCCTGAGAGAGTGGGTAGGGTCGGGTGCACAGAACGTGGAGCCCTCAGCCAGGGGGCGAAGAGGGCAAGAAGCGGCTGGAGTCCAGCGAGAGCGAAGACTGACACTTGAACCAAAATAGGGTTCTCAAGCTTAGGGACAGAGCCAAGAGACGACAAGACGCACGAGCCAGAAGAGGTGGGGCCTGAGGATCGGAGGGCGGAGCCAAGAACTGAAAGGGGTGTCCTTTACCGCAGAAAAGGCAGGACTTTGGTTCAGGAGGCAAAGCCAAGAGCTGAAAGTGCGGCCTGTACAGAGGCCGGCCGAGGTGGGCGTCTCGGGCAGACAAGGCTCCGGGGAGAGCAAGGGGCGGGCCCTCCAGCCAGGGGGCGGGGTCTAGGCCCGGGCCTTCCCCGCGGCTGGCGGAGAAGGCGGAGCCGGGGCCACGCGCGCGGGAGCGGGGCCGAGCCGGGAAGGTGGCGTCCGCGTGCGGCAGCCGCGGGGGCCGCAGGGCGTCCTCGCTGGGCCGAATCGCGGTGGTGGTGGACCAAGGCTCGGGCTTCACCAAAGTGGGCTTCGCGGGCGAGGACCGGCCGCGCCTGGTGCTGAAGAGCTCCAACCTGGTGCCCAGCTGGGACCGGCCCGTGCTGTCCGGCGGCGTCGCGCGGGCGCACCCCATCAAGCACGGCGTGGTGGTGGACTGGGAGGCGCTGGAGGGGCTGTGGGACCGCCTGCTGGTGGGCGGCTTGCGGGTGTGCCCGGAGCAGTGGCCCGTGCTGGTGAGCGACTCGCCGTCGGCGCCACCCGCGGGCCGGGAGAAGGTGGCCGAGCTGCTCTTCGAGGCCCTGGCAGTACCCGCGTGCCACATGGCCAGCACCGCGTTGTTGGCGCTCTGCTCCACGGGTGCGCTCAGCGGGCTGGCCGTGGAGGCAGGTGCGGGCGTCTGCCACGCCACGCCCATCTACGGGGGTCACTCCTGGCAGGAGGCCACCTTTGGGCTGGAGGTGGCAGGCAGCACCCTGTCGCGTTACCTGCGGGAGCTGCTGGTGGCAGCGTGCCCGATCTTCCAGCTGCAGGCCCTGCCCCGCAAGACCATCACACAGCTCAAGAAGCGCTGCTGCTATGTGTCACTGGACTTCGAGGGTGACCTCCATAACCATGCCTGCCACCATCCAGCCAGCTTCTGCTTAGGCAATGGCTGCTCCATCCACCTAAGCAGTGAGCGCTTCCGCTGCCCAGAACCCATCTTCCAACCGGGTCTGCTAGGCCGGGCTGCACCAGGGCTGCCTGCACTGGCCTTCCGGGCACTGCAGAAGGTGCCCACGACACTGAGGACACGGCTGGCCGACACGGTGGTGCTGGCTGGCGGCTCCACGCTCTTCCCTGGCTTTGCTGAGCGCCTGGACATGGAGCTGGAGGCCCAGTGCCGGCGGCATGGCTACGGGGCCCTGCGGCCACGCCTGGTGGCCAAGCCCAATCGTGGCATGGCCGTGTGGACCGGTGGCTCCATGGTGGCCTCACTGCGTTCTTTCCAGAGCTGCTGGATGACTCGGGCCATGTACCAGGAGTGCGGTTCCAGGCTAGTGCATCAAGTGTTCAACTGAACCAGGCCCTACTGGAGAGGGTGTACCAGGAGGGGGGATGCAGAGGTGGAGGCTTGGGGAGCTGAGCTGCAGCACTTTCAGAGGCAGCCAGTGCCTGATAAAGTTTCAAGTGTTTCAAGATGGTGGAGTCATCCTGTGGTGATGGGCCAGGAGGAGGGGCTGGGGTTCCTGGGGCCTTCCACTCTGATCTGCCATTTGAATCCTCCCCAACCTGTGCCACTTCAAAGAATGCCAGTCCAGCTACCCACCTCCAAAGCCCTTTCTCCATACCAACAAGGAAGGTGGTGGCCCCACTTGTGTCCAGGCTGCAGATTCAGAAGTCCCTGCAACATGCACCCTTGGGGCACCCATCCCATGCCAGGCCCTAGGATATAACTCTGAAAAGCCACTAAATCCCAGGTAAAAGCAACCAGAAGGGGAAGTGCTGTCCCCAGCTGTATGTTCAGGTGATCACAGATTCTGAGGGCCTCACTTTCATCTTCTGTAAAATGTGGGGTTAGGCACAATCCCAGGCCTGCCCACTGCTCCCTCCCAGCCCCCTAAGAAGAGCTATGGGACAAACAGAGGTGGAGACATTTCTTATAAGGAACACACGAAGGGAGGGACAGCTTGTAGTTGTTTAAGTGCCTGGAACCCTGTCTGTGAGCACCATTTATACTTGTGCAGACACATGTCCACACGTGACCACAAATACATGGATGCACGTGTGCCTGCCTGTTCACTTCCATCCTCAGGCCAGGCCCTGCCCCACCAGGCTCCATGTACCAGCACGGGCCTCTGGACATGTGAGCACGAACCCCACCCCCCTGCTGGGTCCTGGGCTTGGTACCCCACAACAGTTAGGCCTGGCCAGTTATGAAAACAGCAGCAGCAGCTCCAGGTATTAAGCACCTACTGTGTGCCAGGCATGGTTCTGGGTGCTGGGATTAGAGCAGAGAACAAAACAGACAGAAGTCCCTGCCTTCATTCTCATTTAATTGTCACAACAAATGTACAGCAGTAGGCTCTATTATTATCCCGTTTATAGATGAGGAAACCAAGGCCCATAGAGGTGAAGTTGCATAACCAGAAACTGGGGGAAGCCAGCATTTGAACCCAGGCCTCAAGCTCCCCAGCCCTGAGCTGTGATGGTGGAGGCCTCCCTAGCATGGCACACACCCCCTGCCCTCATTCTGGGCCTCCCACCATCAGCCCTATCCACTCACCAGTTTGGTGGTGTCCATGGCAGTGAGCACTGCTTGGTTCAGTGTCTCCAGCGCAGCCAACACAGGCTGGTAGACGCCCAGGTGTTCTGAGAAGTAGTCTGTGGGCAGAGAAGGTGCTCAGGGGTTCCTGGGCACCTCCCACCCCCGCCCATCCACCCAACTTGCCTCAATTTCAGCTGCCTGGAATCCCAGGCCCCACCTGTCCTCAGCAGCCAAACAAACCATGTATCCTGAGCCCAACCCCTCCTGTGCCATCAGGACACCAGCAGGAGTCCCTCCCCCACCCACCTGCCCAGGGGCTTGGGGACAAGAGCTCCTGCAGCCTACTCACCACACAGTTTCTCTGTTTCCAGATTGCTGCAGGGAAAAGTGAAGGTGCCCTTCAGCCCTCTAGACTTGGGCCACCAATGTCCGCCCCACCCCGGGTTAAGCTGCTGAACAGGCAGGAAACCCTGGTGGGGAGGAGTGAGGTACTATTGCCCCCCATGAAGTGTTCTGTGACAAGTCGGACCCAGCCTCGGCCTCCAAGGGGATTTCCAATGGGGGACAGGCGTGGAGATGGCCCAGAGTAGTCAGAGCTGGGAAGAGGAAGCCAGTTCTGGCAAAATCCAGGGAAGGCATGTGGTATTACTTGGTAGGTTAGGAAGGGCTTCCTACAGGGCCTCCCTAGGCTAAGCCTTAAAGGATGAGGAATTTGGCCGGGCTGTTTGCTCATGGGGGAGGACACTGCAGACAAAGGGTCCAGCCCCAGTCTCAGAAAAGGAGAGGGCATGGAAGACTTGAATGCCAACCCAAAGGGGTCTGGAATTTATGCTAAGGGGATGGAGGGGAAGGGAAGGGAGAGAGGAGGGACAGCTGTGTGTGTGTGTGTGTGTGTGTGCACATGCACCCACGTGAGGAAGCACAGGGAGGTGTGCATGCCTGTGCCAAGGCACGGATGTGGGGCACGCATGGGGAGGTGTTTGCATGTTCATACACCTGTATCCATGGGTAGAAGCAAGCAGGGCCCCAGCTGTCCCCAGGCACCCTCTGGTCCCTGCAGGAAGCAGGAATGGGGAGGGATGCCTGTGGGCTGAGCCATGGGTGGTGACTCAGGCCGGGCTATTTTGGGGTCCCAGCTGGAAGCAGTGAGGTGGGCAAAGCTGGAGCTGGGGAGGGGGTAGTTGGGTAAATTTGGCATTGGGCCCTGGCACCCCACTCCCTGCCTCCTCCCAACTCCATAAGAACCCAATGCAGCAGGGGACAATGGGGGAGGGTTGGGATGGCCTGGCCTTGCACCCATCCATCTGCACACTCACTCAGTGGGATGCCCATCAATGCCGCTGAACAGTTGTTGCAGCTCCCCTGGGCTGAGAACCCCATCGGCAAAGTAATTCTGGAATTCCTCAAATGACAGCTTACCATCATCTGCAGGGACAGGGAACAGAGCTGGTACCCCCAATCCCTGGCTGTACCCCCTGCCACCAGGTTTGGGCCCTCCAAAGGCCTTGCAGCCTCCCACCACCACCCAGCCAGGTGGGATGGGGTTCTGAACTCAGTGGGGGCCTGGCTGCTGGAGACAAGTGGGCTGGGGCTCCCAGAGGTACCCAATGAAGGCAGCAGGGCCCAAGGGACAAGGCAGTGCACATCTGGCACCAGATAACTCAATAAATGTTTGCTAAACAAATGAACAGCAGCCGGGGACCTACCCAGAGAAGGGCAGGGCCTAGACATCACTTAGGAGGACATGAGGGCAGAGTCACTGCCCCACCTGCTGGCCAGCCCCACTCCAAGGTAGAGGGCACTTCTGTGCTCTGGGAGGACCCAGGACTTTCACAGAGAAGCCACAGAAGGCAGATGATTTCTTAAGAGTCAGCAACTCCGTAAGCAGCAGCAGGCCAGCTCATGAGGGAATGAGTACCCTGTTACGGGGGCATACCAGCAGAGGCTGAGACCACTTGAGTGGGATAAGCAAGGATGGGATTTGGCCTAAACCTGTAAGATCTCTCTCTAAACACATAGGAGTGGGGAATGGAGCTGGGGTAGGGTCTGAGTCTTGCCAGAGCAGGATGCCCTGATCCAAAGGAGACCATGTGTTCTGATCAATAGACTGGGACAGATGGGCTCCCCCAGTCTGAAGAGACTCAAGCAGGAGTAAGAGGTGGGGACATGATCCTATCTCAAAGAGACTGGAACAGGAAAGGGTCTGAAGACCTGGATGGAAGTGAGCTTGGGGCTAACGGGCTGCCTCAGCTCAGACCCTCAACTGGCCAAGAGGGGCAAGTGTGTTGTTCCTCGTCATTTATGGGGAGCAACCTCTTGCTTGCTGTGTGCCCTCAGGGTTCCCACGTTGTCTTCCAAGGTTTTCTCAGACCAGGGTCTGGGGCTGCTGAGGACCCAGGGCAGGAGGAGCTGACTCCCTGGACCCTGGACACAGCTTTATCCTGCCCACAGGTTGGTTCATATAGAAAGGCACCAAGCCCTTTAAAAAGCTAAGAGTAAACCACCACTCCCGACACACACAGGGCCCCCTCTCCATTATCCCACCCCTCTGAGTCCCTCACACAGGGAGCCTGGGACCAAGCACCATACACACTGGGTTCGAGGCCCACAGCTTAAAGGCTATGTGCCCTTGGGCAGCCCACTTCACTCTCTGGGCTCTGCCCCCCTGGCTGTGAAATGGGGTTAAGAATTCCACTTTAGCTGGTGGTTGTGAGGTCAGCACAAGCCCATGTACAGGAAGTCCCCGTCGCTGTGGGCACAAGAGTAAGTCCCCACCTTGGGCCTTGGCCAAACCGCATTCCCTTCCCTCTCCATCCTGCCAAGTTCAGCTCAAGATAACACTTCCCTGGGAAGGTGACTTGATTGAGTCTCCTGATTCAGGCTTAAGATTTATCTTCACTCTATACTGTGCCCTGTAAACTCCCTACCCTCTCCTGGGCCTCCCTGATGTCCTGCATATGACCCATCCTCCAAACCGCCCCCCACACACACACTATGGGGACCCAGGGGAATCACACTCACCATTCTTGTCTGCTCTGCGGAAAACCTAGAGGACAAAGGAGCGGGGGTGGGAGCTGTGAGTGGGGCCTGGGAAGCGAGAGGCCCCCATCCAACCCACAGGGCACAGCTGGCCTGCCTGCCCCCTGCCTCGCCATTCTCCTGCCCAGCTTGGTTCCAAGCCCCCTGCCCAGCTCAGCCCTGCAGGAGCTTTTCCAGCAAGTGAAGTGCAGGAAGAACACACAGCAGGGTCCACCGCTTGCCCACTTCTCCTGCAGGGTCTGCCTCATGGGGGATGCTCCAGGCCAGCTCCTTGCACCCCCACTTCCCTTACCTGGAGCCCAGTGCAACCTCTGTGTGACACATAAGCCCCTGGAATGGTCCCAGCCTCAGAAATGAATCCCCAACTCTGCTGTGTGGCCCTGCTCTCTCCAGACTCTGACCTCCCTGGGCTGTTTCCCTGTGTGCTGGTTAAGTTCCTGCTATGCTAGGCAGTGGCTACTCCTTTTTTTGGCCAATGCCTCAGTCTCCTCACTGGTACAATGGAGGAGCATTCTGGGATTAACCCTTCCAGGGCTGGGGCTTCCTATGAGGCTAACTCTCCAAGGGGCTTGGGCAGGCGTGTGTGCGAGGGGCAGGGAGGGTGGTGGAAGCAGGGTAGACAGATGCTGTATTTCTGGAAAAGCAGAGATGAAGGGCAATAGAAGCAGAGAGACAGTCCTTGCCTCTCCCAGGGACCAGAGTCTCCTAGGTCATCCAAGGTAGCCCAGCCAAGAGGAGACCAGCTGGCCAAAGCCTGGGCAGAGAACCCCCATGAGGCTCCAGGTCCGAATGCCACCCCACTCTGGCTGTTTGGTCAGGGAATGAGACTCAAGGATGAACCGAATCCCTAGCCGGAAGCCCAGCTCAGACAAGGCTAGCCACTGGTGTGGGGTCACACAGCTGCCCAGTGTGGCCCAGAGTGGGATACTAGGGGCAGGGGTGCTAAGTTGAAAATGAGGATACATGGGGTCACGTATCCTGCTTCCATGTGCGACCTTGGTCAGGCCCCTAACCCCTCAGGACTTGGTTTCCCCATCCCAGAAGCAGGAGGGTCAGGTTCCCTCCAGCCAGCAGGACTTGGTCAAGATGCTGAGTCACTGGGGGTAGTAGGGAGGGGGATAGGAGACAGCTTTTCCCACTGGCAGTTACCTCTGGGAGTCAGGGCATGAGGGGGCCAGGACTGAACGGAGCAGGAGTGAAGTGGGGGGAAGGGGCTCAGGGCAGTGATTGAGGCCCTGCCAGGCTGCTCCACGTTGGTAGCTATGGGGGCAGCAGGGCCACCCAGCACCCCATGAGAGGGGTGCCCAGGCCACAGAAGATGACTGTGGGCAGCCTCGATCAACTGTGGGACCCCCTGGCCCCTGGGTTGGGCCTGTGGTGCTCCGGGGTCAGCACCGCGCTGGAGAGGGGAGGCTGCTTGAGCTCCTGACTGCAGGGCCAAGGAGCCTGGCCTGGCGCTGCCACAGGGTGGGCACGGGGACGGCTCCTGTGATGCCCCAGGACGGCCAGCCCCCGCCAGACACACAGATGGGGCAGGGGCACTGAACCAGTCAAGGAGAGCTAAGGAGAGACGGAAGGAGGGCAGAACAGGGCACACCGAGGCAGGCAGAGAGAAGGACACAGGAGAACAGACAGCAGGGTTAGCGAGACAGACA
The DNA here is from genome assembly GCA_004027775.1 of Bradypus variegatus. Taxonomy (NCBI): domain Eukaryota; kingdom Metazoa; phylum Chordata; class Mammalia; order Pilosa; family Bradypodidae; genus Bradypus; species Bradypus variegatus. The sequence goes on from PVKY010001384.1 coordinate 16,349, forward strand.
AGTGAGACAGAAAGACAGACCTGGAGGAGAGACACTGACCCGACTGCCACGAAGCAGGGGAAAACAGGGAGAGACGTTGAAACGGGCACTGGGAGGGAGTGAGAGCCAGAGCTCCAGCGAGACACAGGGAGCCCTGAGACCTGCAGACACACCGCGAGAGGCCCCTCCCGCTCCCCACTCACGTCCTGGAAGAGCGCGTGTCCGGCGGGCCCGGCGTCGGGCGTGGGCACAGGGGGCTGCGGGGGCTCGGGCGCGGGCGGCCGGAGGAGGCACACGGTGAGCAGCCCCGCGCACGCCATGGCGCCGCCGCTCGCTCGCCTCGGACTCAGCTGCGGCTCCCGGGTCTGGACGCCGCCGCCGCCGCGGACTCGGGGGTGGGGGGAGCCCGCCCATTGGTGCCGGCGCGGACGCCCCGCCCCCGGCCCCGCCCGCTGCCCGGACGGCCCCCGGACCGGGAGTTTCCGGCTCCGAGCCGCTGAGCCTCTGCAAGCCCCTCTCGGGGGGCTTCGGGTTCCCCGTCTGCGAATGAGTAACTTGCCCAATTTAAAACTCCGACGCCGCTAACCCCTGCAGCACAGCTACAGGAGACTCCCGGAGCCCACTGCGGAGTTAGGAGCCGCCCAAGGGGTCGTCTCCGCCGGGGACTCCCTGAGATGGCCAGTGGCCAGCCAGGAGGAGAACGGCAGGGGGCTGTGCGCGCCTACTGTCCACCATCCCGGGGTAAACAAAACCAACTGCACAAGTGCCACCTTATGGGTATCCTCGTCTGCAAAATGGGGGGAATGGCAGCCCCCTTAGGATTCTTGTGGAGATTGGCAGGGCTTAAAATAAGTCACCAGCTCAGAGAAAAGCCCAGCTGAGGGCTTGTGAAACAGGTACAGGTGGTCTCTCCGCTCCTCTCCCCTTCCCCCCTTTCAAACTCAACTCGGTCTTCTCCAGACCTGCCTCTGCCACTCAGTCCCCACTTCAATCTAGCCTCCAAAGCAGCTGGAGGGAGCTTTTAAGATGTAAAAAAAAAAAAAAAAAAAGCAAAAAGAAAAAACAGCACATGTCACGGTTCATACCAGTGATTCCTTGTCCCAAATGAAACCCAAACCCAAATCTCTCTCTTCTCTCCAGCCTCCCCCTGCCTGTGGCCCAGCCACACTACCTTCTCTGGCCCTCTGTGCAGCTCTTTCCAGCCCCAGGGCCCTTGCCCGTACTCTCAGCCTGGCATGGTCTTAATTGTCTTCCTCAGGTTAACTCCTGCTTGTCCTACAGCTTTCAGCTCAAACACCACCTCTTCCTGGAAGCCCTCCTTGAACACCTCATTTCTGAGTCTTCTTTCAGACCTAAAAAGACCCGAGGGAAAGGTGCACCCATCCTCAGACACAGCATTAGCCCACTCTAAATATTTGCTGCCCATTTTCAAATGCCCACAGACATCCAGAAAAAACAGCAAACGAGTCAGAGTAGGCTCTTGAGGACTGGGGAAAGGAAGGGAGTCCACTTGTTACTTTCTGCACTTCTGCAGCATTCACCACCCTGACTTTCTACAACAAAAATACTGATTGGATCAGTGTCTAAGTTAAGACAAAAATGGTGATGAAGCCTACCTTCCTTGGGGTCATGAGGTTCAAATGCTATTAAATCAGGCAAGGACAGGGAAGTGGAGAACGGGCATTTCCCCAGCAGCCTTGGGCCCTCTCCCACCCCCACATTTAATCCCAGTGCAGTTTCAAAGCCCAGGCCAAACACCATCAAAATATTTATTAAAACCAAAGCAGGAGGGAACAGAACTGTTAGGAAGGCAAATCAAAGTGCAGATTGGGGACTGAGGCAGAACAAGAAGTGGGGAAGGGGCCTCCTGCCCACTTGTCAGTGAAGGCCCCCCACTCACCTCTCCCATCTCACACCCAGCCTAGGGGATAGCTGGGGCCCTGCAGTGACCCCCTGGGGAGGGATCCCTCCTCCATCCACCCATGGCTGTCAGTCAGTCAGTTTCCCTCCCTTAACTTTCCCAATAAATAAAACCACTTAGGCCTCAGCTCCTTCAGGGCAAGGTGAAAGAACAGCTTCAGGACCCCTGCCCTCACTCAGAGGTAATGGGAGTTAGGGCACTAGCCCCGCATCCCTCCTACCCTTTGCTGGTGCCCCAGGCTTGCCAAAGAGACCTCTATAAATAAATAACGCTCCATTAAAGCTTCGAGTTTCAGAAAAACCTTTAAGACAACAGAAGTGCTCTCACTGTCCTGCAAACCAAGCTGGCCAAGACCTCCCCACCTGACCTGGTCAGCTTGCAGGCTTCTGGGGGCAGGGGCCATCCTGGGCCTCCTGGGACCCCGGAGCAAGGAGACCGAAAGTGCAGTTAGGGCCCCCACCACGCGCACACATGAACTCATGCACACATATGTGGACACACTGGGGCGTGTTTTTAGTGCACACACACATGTTCACCTTCATTCCCCGGTACATGCATACACACACACATACTCCCACCTCACATCAACACTGATGCCTGGCACCTCTGCCAGAGGCACACACCACACCCGCCCCATGTACACACACATTGGCTGCAAGCACATACACACCACAAACAGGATCCTTTCCTTCCTGGCTCACTCAGCCTCCAGGCAGTAACCAGACCCCAGAGCTCAAGCTTCTGGAACTAGGGAAGAGGGGTATAAATTAAATGTTTCCAATCAGGCTGGGAGGACAGCCAGAATCAGGGGGCTCCAGGGCTGCAGAGATAGGATGGGCATCTTGGGAGACCCTGGCCCCCCAATTCCCCATCAGAAATCCAGAGGAGCCAGGTCCCCAAAGTCACAGTCGAAGAGGTCTCTGATGCCCTCGCCCTCTTCAAGGCCAAAGTGGTAGTCGAGGGCCTCATGGGGCGGGGATAGGCTGATGAACTCCTCGGGGAGGAGGCTGGAGAAGTCTTCCCGCACATGCTCCAGGAGCGAGTCGGCTGCCGCCAGCGGGGACAGGTGGTCCTCCTCCATGGGGGCACCCATTCGTGACAGCAGCGGTTCTAAGGAGACAGGGGAGCATCACAGGCTGGGGACGGCCCAGCAGGGAGGACAGAGGGCTGTAATTCATGCATGTTTGCCCCTCACCCCAGGAGAGGGGCCCTGCCCTGTCCCACCCGCCTACCCTTCACCCACCTTGCTCCAGGCTGAGCAGGGACTGGCCAGGATCCGCAGCAGGAGGTGAAGGGGGAGGTAATGGTGGTGGCACTGTGGTGGCAGTAGCAGTCACCCTGTCCTCCTCCTCAGCAGAAGCTGCCCCCTGGGATGGGGTATTCTCAGGACTGATCCCACCCACACTCTCCTCAGGGCACAGGAAAACATCGATGGGCCCTTGTTTGCTCTTGAGGGAGATCTGAAAGGTCTGGCAGAGTGGGGGAGGGAGCAGGTGGAGTAAACTGAGGCTCAGCCGACCACATCCCTGCCCAGCCTGTCCTAGTTGAGTCTGAGGCTCTGGTCTCACCTCCAAGGAGTCCACGGCTTGGAGCTGGGTCTCGGGAGGAGCCTTGACCACCATGACCATCTGCTCTGCAGGGTCTGCGATGCTGCGCAGGTCTTGGCAGGTCACATAAGCCAGGGTTGGTGGAGTCAAGGACATATCACCTTTGACCTCTGGGGGCCACCCGCCCAAACAGCTCACAAGGCAAGGCTCCCATATGCCTAATCAACCCCACCCCCACCCCAGGACCTAGTGCATAGCTGGCACTCAAAACCTACCTTATGCCCCTGAACCTCAATTTCCACATCTGTACAACAGGGACCATTCTACCCACTAATTACAAGCAGTTCCAGGTGCCTGCAATAATTCCATGTAAAACAGTCAACACATTCCAGGCCTGGTGACGGAATTCACTGTGACCTATGATCTTGGTGTCAATTGGTGGTCCTGTTCAAAATTTATAGACTCGATCTGGGTCTCCACTAAAAAAGTATATTATTTTAATAGTTTTTATTTTAGTGAATAAAAGACAAATAAAATCTTATATCTCTAACTTTGAAACTACAACCATATAGAGTCACTATACTAAATAAATGTTCATCATTGATGGTACTCGATCAGAGTGCCAGGGATAATTATTATTATCATGTTTTTAACAGATGAAGTTGAGGCCCAGAGAGGTTAAGTAACTCATCCAGCATCACATGGCAAGTAAATGGCTGAGCCAGGACTTGACTCTAAAGCCAGAGCCCTCTCCTGAATCCTGGGCCCGGGGCAGCCACTCCGCTCCCACCTGGATGGGCCCCACCTGCCAAGCCTATCCTCTACGCCCTCTGCCCAGCCCAAGGATATCGCTGGCTGTCGGCATCTTCAGAGAGCAACTGCAGCTGCGTGGTACAGATGTGGATCAGGTGGTCCAGCTGCTGCTCACTCTCCTGCAGGTGCTGGAGCTCCTGGGTTAGCCCTTCAAGCCGCCCGCCGATCCCCACTGCTGCGTGGCTGCCCCTGTGGGGAGCCAACGGGGAGGGTGAGCAGCTCCTGGCCCCTCTGCCCAGGAGCCCTGGACCTCAAGACTGCAGCCACCTCTGTTCTGTGCGACCCCACCTGACTCTTGCCACTCTCTAGGTCAGGCTTTTCATCTGGGAAGCAGCAGAGGGCTGAACCTGGCTTCCAAATCAGACTGGCATGGGTTTAAATCCTGGCCCAAATGTCTGGAAATACCCACATCATAACATTCCATAGGATACTTCGCAGTTATAACAAAAGAGACAAGGATGCATCAGTACAGACATGGAATCATCTCCAAGACATGCTGTCAAGTGAAAAAAACAGAATGGTCAACCAAAAACTGAAAACATAGATGTGTCAAAGAGAAGGAGCAAAATGAGTGGGGACAGGAGTGAGAATTAACAAGAATGAAACAGCTGTGTCAGACAAGCAATAGAAACCAGAACAGCAGTTACCCGGTGATACTGGAGGGGGTTGGGGGGAGAGTATCAGTGTCTAGGAAGGGGTATTAGGAACTTTCTGGGTGGGTGGAAATTGTTCTTTACTTTCATCTACATGGTGGCTACTAGGTGAACAAATGTATAAAGCTGCATGGAGGTGGATATTTAAGATTTGTGTTCTTTCCTGCATATAGCACCTTGGGGAAGCCATCTGCCCTCTCTGAGCCTCAGTTTCCCCAGCTGTAAGATGGAGATGCAAGTAGCCACAGTAGGTATCTGTACCAGCCCCTCCTGACTGGCATGGGCAGGTGTGTCTACCCAGCTCCAAGTCTCTGCCCACCCTCCTGTTCAGCTGGTACCTACAGCCACTGGATGTGGTTCTTGGACTTCTTGGCAATGAGATGGATGCCCTCAAGGACGTTAGTGATGTCGTAGATGCGCCGTTTCTGCACCTTCAGCACCTCAGCTGCCCAGTTCAGGTCGACAACACCATCAGCTGAGTGGCTCAGCAGCTCCAGGAAGCGCTTGGTGGTCAGATTCAGTGAGGTCTCATAGCGGGACTTCTCACCCGGGGACTTCACACCTGGGGAGTCAAGCAAGGCGGGAACCCTCGGCACCCACCCCTGCTCTCACCAAGGCCTGCCCCCCCCGGCAATGCAGAGCAGAACGATGGAAGGGGGCAGACAGCTCCTTCCCCTTGGCAAGGCCAAGCAGGGAGTACCCGTGGCTGCTGCCAACCACAGAATTCCTCTCCCACCCAGGCACTCGCCACCCCCAGGGCCCAGGGCAGCCAGGCCAGGTGACCATCCCAGCTGCCCTGCTGGGCCCCAGAGGGAGGCACACGAGGAGTGTGCAAGTGTATTTGCCATGCACACCTCCAACTGGAGGCTGCCCAACCCAAGCTCCCTGGGTACCTTTCCCCGGGTGGCGGCCCCTGCCCCGGCCTGGCCCGCTGCTCTCAGCCAGGTACTGGTGGTCAGTTTCCAGGTCCAGCCTTCGCTTCACCTGCAGCCAAAAACAACAGTAGTCAGGGGCCTGCCCACCTCAGCCCACCTGGCTGAGGGCTTGGTGCCCCTGGACTACCTTCTGTTTCAGTTTCTCTGCTGTCTGGTGGCTTCAATCCTACCACATAGGACAGAATGCTCAACTGGAAGGCAGAGGACCCAAGTTCAAGTCCAAGTGCTACCACCCCCTCCCCCTCCCCAGGGACCTATGATGGTTTAAAAACTTTTTGTATACTCCTCTTTTCACAAAAGATGCAGCCTAATTCTCCTTCCCTTAAATGTGAGCCAGATTTAGTGACTCGCTTCTAATGAATAGAATGTGGTGGAAATAATGGTGTGTTACTTCCCAGAATGGGCCATAAAAGGCATGGGCAACTTGCTCTCTGGGATCACTCACTCTGGGGAAGCCAATTGTGATGTCCTGAAGACCCTCAAGCAGCCCTTTGGAGAGGCCCACACGTGGGGAACTGAGGCCTCCTTCAGCAACTACGCGGGCGACCTTGGAAGCAAATCCTCTAGCTTCAATCAAGCCTTCAGATAACTGCAGCCCAGGCAGACATCTCGACTGTAGCCTCAGGAGAGTCTGAACCAGAACCACTCAGTTAAACTACTCCTGAGTTCCTGACCCTCAGAAACTGATAATAAATGTTTTAAACTACTGAGTAGACAGGACCCTTAGACAAGTCACCTCTTCTCTCTAGTCTGACTCATCTGTGAACATGGCAACAGCTGGTGCTCACCAAGTGCTCTGCCTGCATCAGTTCATTCCATCCTATGGAATGACAGGGATAATGGCCCCATTTTAAAGGTAACTGAAACCCAGGGAAGCCAAGGTCAGCCAGGTGATGGAGCCAGGATTCCTACCCAGGATGGTCTGAGCAAAGGCCCACACTCTCAACCTTGATGCCTCTGGCCTAGTTTAGACATTCGAGAATTGAGATTGTCCTTGGAAGCTCCAGGGCATCTCAAAGGTACCCTAACCAAAACCACACCTCCCCTCCCCTCCACCGGGTTCCCTGAACAGGAACCTTGGTTCTGCCCTGCCTACCACCCTCCTCACATCGTTACCGCAGCCAATTTCACCTCCCACCTGGACCATGCAGCCTCTACCTGTCCCCCTCCCCTGCAGCTAGGTCTCATCCTTTAACACAAATCTTACTTACTGCCCCTGCTTGTGACCTTTCTCTGACTTCTTATTACCTTAGTAACCTCATTGGCCATTGCTTCTCCGTGTGGACTTCTCATGTTTCTTGCAAATCTTTGCCTCTGAGCCTTAGCACATGCTGTTCCTCCTACCTGGACTGCCCTTGTCTGCCTCCCTCCCTTCCATCCTTCACACCTACTGCTTCCCCCTCCTGTGGGCAGGAGTCTTGGCAGGAGTCTTAGCAATCCATTAGATCTTTCTGACCCTGCAATAAGGACATCACCTCTTCTCCCTCGGAACTGCCTCAAACCCAATCTTTCCCCATGCTCTGCCTCTTACTACTAATTTCTGCAGCAAGTCTGTCTTAGCTCTAAGCCGGTGAGCTCCTCATCATCTCTGTACCCACAGTGTCTGCCAAGGGGCCTGGGCATCAACGAATGTTGCTGAATGAACTCCCCACATGCTGATGGACCACGGCACCCCATTTTGTTCACACACACATTCATTGACTCACTCAGGCATCCCAGGGACTAGAAGAGTGAATGGGCTGAGCATTTCCTGGGTACTGAGCACTGTGCTAAGTAACGTTTCATGTGCATTCACTCATCAAGCCCTCCAGCTATGACGACCCTGGGAGTCTGCAACCAGAGTGACAGGTGGAGTCAGGATTATTACCTAACAGGATGGCACAGAGGCCCCTCAAGATGCCAGGCCCCATGAGCCCAAAGTCACTTCTGAGCCTGAACCCCAGCATGTTCCTGTCACCCACAGCCCTTGCCTTCTCCCTGGTACCCAGGCCTAAAAGCAGATTAACTGTCACACCCTAAAACAAGGACACAAGTAGATTCCCATTTCAGTGGCCACTCTCTAGATAAACCGTAGCACAGGGGACCTGAAAGGCAAGGCAAAGACATTCACCGGTGAAAAATCAGAGACTCAAACTCCCACCCAGGAAAACCACAGTTTATCCAGCCTCTGGGATACCATGCAGCTGCCAAAGAGGACTGAAGCATATCAACAAAGAATCCTCTCAAGGACAAGCCATAACATTGTTATAGGGCAATGCATTCATATCGTCCCTTTTTGGATTAAAAAAAAAACAAAAAAAAAACCAATCATGAAATGTTTTCTCTGGTTCAGTTTCTATTATTATACACCGATCCATTTCAGGAGCAATGTCTGCATGCATGGGGGTGTCAAGGAGGACTGTTGCCTTATCTGTATGGTGTGAATAATGCACTATTTGAACAAGGAAATTAAGGGCCCCTAAGACCTCCCTGGGTTTTGTTCAACCTCCGTCAGCACTTCCAGGAGGCTCCAGGAGGCAAGGCATCCCAGCAGCTAACTGCCCAGAAAATTTGGACTGCTGCTGAGTTCATCAGCCCAGTCCCACCACTAGCAAGCTGAATGACTCTGGAGAAGGCTGGAGAAGGTTCTAACATCTCCAGGCCTTGGCTTCCCCCTCTGTAAAAGGGGAAGGTTGTTGAGAGTTAAATGAGTTCATCTGGGTAAAGTGCTTGGCACAGAGCCTTCCATACAAAATATTCTCCAAACAATGGTGGCTGCTATTGTTATTATTATTAGCATCTTGGTGATTCCGGAAGGAAGGCAGCACTGGGCATGGGGCCAAGGGGGCTGGGGGAGGCTCCTGGGATGCCTCAGGGACCAGCTGCCACCCTCGACTCCATCAGCAGTTGGGTGGCTTCCACCTCCTTGCTCTGGGCCCTGAACCACCCCTCCTGCTTGTTCCAAGCTCCCTACCGAGACCCCATCCTGCCTGGCCAGCCCCTGCCTGCCTGCGTCCCACCTTCACCCACAGGCTCTGCCAGTCAAACTGGTCTCCACACCCCATCCCATGGGCCACAGGTCCAAGCTCCAGGCCTCTCTTTTCCCGCTGAAATTCAGCCACTTCTTCTGGGCCCCCCAGTTCGAAATGGTCTTGAGCCTCTTGCTGCTGAAGAAAGGCTGTTTCAGGGCATCTCCCTGAGACATTCGCTCTCTCCTGGCACTGGGAATCTTCCCTCCAGCTCTCAGAGGCCCAGCCCACCGATCCTTCCACAGGGGCCCGGGGGTCTGCCTGCCTGATTAATGAGGTTCCATGGCAACCAGGGCCTGGGAGGGTGGAGGGGAGCAGATGGAAGGACAGGCAGAGGGAGGGGATCAGCATCTGGCCCAGCCACCCGGCCCTGCAGAGAAGGCTTCCCAACCAGGCAGCCTATCCCCAGGGGCCTGGAAGGCCGGGTCTGCACCTGGCAGACCATCATCAAGGCAGGAAGGAGGGTCTTCTCAGCGCTCCCCTAAGAGTCCAACCCAGGACTACCCACCCATCCTCCACCACACACAGCCATGCCCACTACCCAACCTCAAATTCTGGTGGGAAGCCAGCAGGCCTCAATTCAAATCCCAGCCTCACCACTTGCCAGCTGTGTGCTGGGGACAAGTCACTTCCCCTCTCTGAGCCTCAGTTCCTCCTCCGTCAGATGGGTACAGTGACAACAGCGAGCTCGCAGCATGGTTGTGGGGTTTAGATGTTTTGAAGTCCACCAAAGGCTCAGCCAAAAGCCTGGCATGCAGTAAGCACCGGCTGCATACACGTGGGCCATCTAACCCTCAAGTGGCTCCAGTTAGGAAGGTGAAGCCCAAGGCACGGAGAAACCAACAGGGACTTGGCCTGAGGTCACCCAGCACCCCAGGGCGGGGCCTGGAGGCTCAACCCAGGTTCTGCACCGCCCAGTCCGGGCGTCTCAGTCCACCCTCCCCTCGCCCCCCACTGCCTCCGGGCCAAACACTGCGCCCCGCCCGGGTCGGCGCGGGGGTACAAGCTGCGCACTTGGCCCAGTGTGCCTGGTGTCCGTACCGGCGGGCGGCCGAGCGCGGGGCGCGGCGCGCTGGGTGTGGGCCGGAGCGCCTGTGGCGTGGCGAAGAGCAGCAGGTCAGCGTCACTGGCGCCCGCGGCGGGGGCGGAGGGGCCGACAGGGGCTGGCGGGGCGCTGGCGTCCTGCGCTGCGGAGATGATGACGATCTGCGAGGAGTCGAGCAGCCGCAGCGCGCCCGCCCCGAGGAGGGCCTCCAGCGCCGGCGCGCTTGGGCCGCCCGCGGGGGCCCCGGCCACGGCCATGGCGCTCACGGCCCGCGCGGCCCGGGTGGTAGGCGGCGGCGGCGGCGCGGGCCCATGGCGGCCGGCCGCGGCGAGGGCTCGATCCCGCTCCGGATCCCGCTCCGCCCGGGGCCGCCGCTGCCTGCAAAGTCCCGGCCACTTTTACGCGCCAAATCCTTTTTGCCGCGAAAGAGCCACGAGCCGCCTAGCGGCTCCACCATTGGCCACCAGGGCTCTGACGGAGACGGCGGCGGCGACGCCTACTGGCTGCCTCGCGCCGGACCGGCAACGACGGGCTGGATGGGGCGGCAACGCGGGGCGGCGCAGCCAATCGCGGCCCGGGGCGCGCGCAGGCTTTGTCGGGGCGGTGCCGGGCGCGTTTACACTCCCCGCCCCCAGCCGGGACAGCCCCTGCCCAAGGCGTGGTGGCCCCACCCCCGCCTCGCACACCCCATCCTGCTGACCCCTCTATAAAAGACATTTAGGACAGAATCTCCGTTCAGCTACTGTCACGTCTTTCCGTCTATAGTCCCCACATCACATTACCCCCAGACCCTCAGCCCAGACTCCCAACTTGCAGTCCTCATACCTCAGCCGAGAACTCCAGAAACTGCCCCCTCCTCTTTTCTGAATTCTCATGCCCACCTCCAAAGCCCCAGCGACATTTCCCATCCTTAACTTGTCCCACTTTTGCTATTTACTCTCAACCTCCCCCTCAACCCCATCTGTCTCACCCAGTCAGAGCCTAAGCCGAAGGGGGCAGCCAGAAAACAGAGGGACATTTGACCCAATATATTCTTGGCACTTTCCTTCAGCTGCGTCTTAGCTGCAATCCCTTCAATAGCCAACACACAAGCTTCTGCTTGAACTTAGTCATTCATTCATTCATTCATTCATTCACTTATTAAACAAACGTTTTGCGAGTCTGCTCTGTGTCTTGTCCTTATTTCAGACCTTGACTTCTGGCCCTCAGGATCTCACAGTCTAGTGAAAGGATGAGAAGGAAGAGGTAACAAATGTTTACAGCACGATGAGGAATTTCCACCATTAAAGTAACTCCATGTTGGGACCTAACCAAAGCAGGGGTGTGGGGGGGGTGCATTTAATCCTGAAGCCCTGGGACATCTCCACCAGCCATTTCTCATTGTTAGGTCAATGGATTTGACCAATATTGTCCTCTACTCCGTGCCAGGCCTTGTGCCAGCACAGGGGCCAGAAATGTGCAAGATTTGATAACTTCTACAAACCTGCTGCCTGGTATGGGTGACCCACAAGAAAAAAAAAAGCTAGGGCACAAACGAGAATCAAATTCCTAGGTCCAGTCTAAACGACACTTTCTTCAGGGAGCCCACCAGAGTCGGAGTTACTCACATCCTCCATTGCCAGCTGCTGAGTCTATTCAGGCACTGACCAAACCTCTTGGCTTCTCCACCTGCCTCCACTATCAGACTGGAAGCTCCAACAGCGCCCCCTTTCCACACTGCACCGGCTGAGAACAAGCGCTGAGGGGGGTTATTAAAGAAACAGAGACTACCCAGAATGCATCAGGGAGGCCCTGGTTCTCCAAGAATGGTCCTTAAAAACTTCAGAATCACCTGGGCACCTGTTAACTTTGGGCCCCACCCCAGTCCTGCCAATTTAGAATCCCTGGGGGCCGAGGAATTTGCATTTTTAACAAACATGCCCTCCCACCCCCACCCAGGTGATTTTTATGCACGTTAACATTTGAAACAAATTGGTATAGCTGTGTAACCAAGATGTGTGGTGAAGCCTTAAATTACAGCCCCTTGAGGAAAATTCTCAGCCTCAGTTTCCTGATCTGTAAAATGGGCACACAGACCTTGCCCTGGCCCGTTCCAGGGTTACCATGAGGATAAAAAGCATAAGGGATTTAAAAGTTCTTTATACTGGAGGTGATTAGGAAAGATGCAGGAATGGCTTTCCTCCTGTAATGATCAGTTTGTGAAATTACTCCTGAAAATCCTAGCACGTGTTAGAGCTGGAAGGAATCACAGAGATCACGTGAGCCTCTTCCCATACAAATGGGAAAACTAAGGCGCATCCAGGCGCCAGGCCAGTGAAGCCAGTTAATTTTAGGATCTAGCCTACACTGATTCCCAGCCCTGGGGTCTGCCTGTCCTCCTTCTACCCAAAAATAGAGAAGCTGAGGGATAGATGACATTCTAAATAACTAAGCCAGGCCCTGGCAGGGAGTGAGAGAAGCCAGCAACACTCCCATTCCAGATGGAGGTGTTTCCTTTGCCCACCCCCTATCAAAGGGTCCCAATAATAGTAACACTCACTTTTGTAACACCCTCTCAAATCCAATAGTCATTCAACAGACACTCACTGATCACCTATCATGTACCAAGCACCATGCTGGTTGCTGGAAAGGCAGATATTGTTATTATTGCCCCAGTTTACAATGAGGAAATTGAGGCTCAGGCTTACCTAGTAGAGAACAAGGCATGAGCTTTGTCTGGTAGAGGGAAAGACTATTATTCAGGCTTGGTGAGGCCAAGGTCAGGGGTTTTCCAAAGCCCTACTTGCTGCCCACCCTCCCTCCCCTGCCAGGTTCTGCCCCTGGCCAGGTGCTCAAGCACACAACCTCTCAGGTAGAAGTAGGTGCCTTCCTTCCCACTGCAGCAGAAAAGAGCAGGTCTAGGTGGAGAAGGCCAAGTGAAAGCCAGAATTCCCTGCAGGAAGTCAAGGAAGAGATAAGGATCTTCTACATCTATCAATACCCATTTGTAAGCAGAAAAGACCTGACAGATGGGGCTCCTTGGCCCTGAGCCTGGTGGATCCCGATAAGGCTATTCCCAATGTCAACATTCTCCTTAGGCTGGTAGGCTTCCAAAAAAATATCCGCAATTACTGGGCAGCCACTTCAATTGATGATCACCCTTCAACCCGATAATGCTGTAAGTGAGGCTTGTTTATCCACATGGTTCAGAAGGAAGGAGGTTCAGAGAGGGGTGTTCACAGCCAGCCTGTTCCTCTGCAATACCCAGGGTCTGCCCTTCATACCCTGCCACCCTCTAAAATTACCCCAAGATGCAGGGCTTTCAAAGGGTAGTACGGGGCAGAGTGGCTTAGTATGCACTTAACTCCCATCTCCAATTCTTCATTCTAGAGGAGTCCAAATGGATGGCCCATGATTCTTTCCCAGAAGACATCTTTCCCTTGGTTCTTTCCAAGAGGCAGGATGATGTAGGGGTGACAGCTTGGGCTTCTAAATCCCGTGGCATAAACAGGAATCTCGGTCTGTGTGACCTTAGGCAAGTCACTTCACTTCCTCTGAGCCACATTCATCATTCGATCCACAGATATGCATGGAGCAACTGCTATCTGTCAGACATTGTGCCAGGTGCTGGGGAGACAGCTGTAAGAAAACAGACCCATCTCTGACACGTGCACCTTACAGTCCAGTGGAGGAGTCAGAATTGTTTCTACATACCTGCACAACACACTTAAGTTTCACAAGTGACGCAAATAAATTAAAACCGTTTATTCCATAGACACAGCCCCCCCAAATACATACTTGTTTAGCTTTTTAAAAAAGTCTCCAAATATGAATATCCCATCATTAAAATGAGCGCATGATCAGAAGAAATGATTCTGTAGTGACTTAATATTATGGGGCATAAAGGCATGCATTGTCCAGTCCTGGCAGAGGGAGGTGGGGGGTTTCGTGTCCCCAACTCCTCATTCCTCTCGAACGATCCCTCATTATTACACTGATTTCTCTGACTGACAGTTTACCATCCCTGGAGATGTTCTGTCACCATGCCAGTTCTGGCTGTGTCTGAACATTCCTCTTACCCATCTGAGAGGTGGTCTAACAGTAAGGAGCCAGCCTTTGGAGTCAGGCAGACCCTAGCGCTGTGGTTTCCAGGCTTTGCAACCACGGGTAAGGGACTCTCCCTCTCAGAGAGCTTTGCTGGCTTCCTCTGTTGAACAAGGGGTGACAGCTCCTTAATAAGATGGGTGTGCAGGTTAAACATGAAAACAAGACACGGCAGGGTTTGCACACTGGCCCACAGGCATGATTTATTAGGTATTTTTTTCCCTTAATTTTGAATTAGTTTTAATATTTTAAAAATGGGAAAGGCTGTATAAAAATTCAAAGACCTGGATTTCTTTATAATAGTAATATTTGGCCATTTTGGCCAGGCTGAGTAGTTGCTGCCCCCACATTTAGCTGTCGCCTTGACCTTCCAGGCCACCACAGCCCCCCTTGGCTTGCCTCAACAGTTACTTTTACTTGCCCGGCCCTTCCAGGTATCTGAGTTTATGACCCCTGAAGTACAGTGCCTGACACAGAGTAAGCACTCAATAAATGTTAAGTACTATTAGTGATATTACTGCCAAGGAACCAACTGGCACCCAACTCAGCCCTTCTGTTTTGCCAGGTAACTTAAGGGAAGATGTGGGCATATGAGTCAGAAAAGTGAGCATTCACGGTGAACCAGGATCATGGCACTTAGTACCAGCCAACAACTACCTGGCTGCGTGGCCTTGGCCAGGTCCTTGGCCACCAGTCTGCCCTTATATTCATGAGTTTGGGCCTAAGAGTCCAAGATGCAATGTATTTGGATAGGTTTCAGGTTTAGAAGCAGACCTCCATCCCATCATGCCCAGCACTCATGCCTGGGGGACCCCTCTTCTCTCTGAGGCTCCCCCAGGGCTGCTTCCTTTCTCTGCCCACTCCTGAGGAGGGATCACACTTTTCCAAGGAGAGGGGAAAACAAGACATGGTGTCTGTGCCCATTCTGACTAAGGCCGCAGTTCTGGGGTGAGGGTCCCTTAGAGCCGAGGGGCCCATGAAGCTGGTGCAGTGCTTAAACCCCAGGCTCTGCAGCTTTGCCAATTCCTTACTGCACCTCTGTTTTTTGGTCTGTAAAATGGGGGGTAATAATATTAACAGTTGTTTATTTGATACAGTTTTTGTGACAAATGAGTTATTAAAGTGTTTAAAACAGTGCCTGGCACATACAGAGAGCACTCAGTAATGTCAGCTGTTACAAAGCATGAGGAATGACTCACTCAAGCAGCTTATCTACATCTCGTCTTGATTTTTCCAAAGGAGAAAAGAAAAACAGTTCTTGTTATTCTCCTATGTAGAATAGGCAAGTTTTCAGGAAGCAATCTCTGCAGTGCCACCCAAATTCTATGAGTCACTCAGAAACAAGAAAAGAAATATATAAAGTGTGTAAATGAGACAATCCCATATTCTATCAATTCTAAGAGGGTTGTTTTTTTTTCATATTTTAACATTTCAAAGTTGAAATGCATCATATGATCCATGGCATTCGTTTTAATCGGCAGTTCTTTTCTTTCTTCTGGGCTCAAAAGAATGCTGTTTCTCATCTTTGATGGCATCTTAGAGGTGATGAAATATGGTGTACAGAAAGTGCTGGGCATGGGGCCTGCCCTGGCATAAGCCCTCAGATTATTGTCCTGATCTTCAGCACCACCAGCACATTCGAGGCTGGTCAGCTTTTCTTTCTTTTTCTGTTTTCTCGCTGACACCTGCTGACCCGCATTTGGTCCCCGGGTTGACAGGCACATGGCAAATGTGTTCAGGGAGGGGGGCGGGCTTGGGCGTGGGGAGGGCTCTGAATGGAGAGAGAGAGAGGCTTTTTATAATATATTAAGATATTCAGAGAGGAGGAGCTAGAGAATTTTTTTCTTTTAAGAACAAAAAATCCCTGCTGGAAGCTGGAGTCATATATATGCCAAGCAGGCCAGGAAACCCAGCGGGCCTCCTAGAGCTGGCAATGAGCTGAAACGGGGGCATTGTGTGGAGGCTGCGGGCTGGTGGAGGGGGCATTGTTAGGGCCTGGCTCTGTCTGGGAAGAGGGGGCTGGAGGGGGCCGGGGGATTGTGTTCCTATGCCTCCCTGGGGAGCCGCAACAATCAGGACCAGCTGGGAAGCCTGGCATGCCATGGGCCCAGTAGGTACTGGCTGGTCCCCAGGGGGCCATGGAGGGCAGCA
>PVKY010001385.1:0-32478 GCA_004027775.1 Bradypus variegatus
TTCCATGGAGGGATGGCCCTGCCCATTCGGCTTTGGTCTTGATTTAGTCACTATAAAAGAGCTCACAAACAGAAGGACCTCAGAGCAGCTGAGAGAGACGTTTTGGAGATGGCTGTTGAAGGCAGGCTTTTGCCAGTGCTTTGGGGGAGCTAAGAAAGGCAAAACATCCCAAGAGCAACATTTTGAAGAACGCACAGGAGCTGAGAGAGGAGGTGGAACATGACCTGGGATCAGCAGGTGTCAACCACATGCCTTCCCAGCTAACGGAGGTTTTCTGGACGCCATCGGCCTTCCTTCGGTGAAAGTATACTCATGTTGATACCTTAACGTGGACATTTTCATGGCCTTCAGACTGTAAATTTGTACCCAAGTAAACCCCTTTATAAAAGCCAATCCATTTCTGGTATTTTGCATTTAACAGCAGCATTAGCAGACGCGAACAGGTTTAAAGCCTATGGCTGGTTATTCATTGTATTATTCATCAGCAGGTACTTTTGAAAAATATTTGAGTAACACATGTTTATTGAACCAGTATCATGAGTGATGAACTTCATTCACTCTTGTGGACTTAACCGTCATTGGTTCTGTGAGTTTTTGTCTAAAATAGAAGCTGAATTGTCTCACTTGCCCTACCACACAGCAGTTAGATGGCTTAGCAGTGGTAAAGTTTCTTGTAGTTTTTTGAAATAAGAGCTGAGATTGAAAATTTTCTGAATGAGAACTACCGTCAACCACCATTATTGAACAGTGAATGGCTTTGAAAGTTAGTGTCTGCTGCATACTTTATGGAGTTTCTTAATGAATTCAACCCAAAATCGCAAGGCAAACCGCTACATGCAAACTTTATACTGCAGTAGTCATGTTGACAACTATTGTTTGAATTACAAGTTGTGCCAAGCTGCTTTATATACTTCCTATACTGTCAGAAGTTAAAGCAAGAGCTCCATTCTGGCACAAACTTATCATGGATATATTTTCCAAACAAGTCACAGTTCTAAGCAGTGTTTTGGGATCTTGATGTGAGTGCAAAGGAAATTTCCTTATTTCAAAATCCATTTATCTGTGCAACTGAGGAGTTAACACCAAACCTTCAGTTGGAGGTGATTAAAAGGCAAGTATCAAGACTATGATGGATTTCTAGAAATGTCTTCTAAGCAACAAATTTGCTCAACAAAAATAAGTGCCTGTGGATTCATAGCATTTGATACTACCTGTCTGCATGAAAAAAACATTTTCAGAAATGCAGAAATCTCCTTACAGGATCGGAATTAACAGATGAATATTTGCAATATTAATGAAAGGGAGCCCCAATTTTTTAAAGTGTTAGTCCCCAAAGAAAGAAAACCATTAAAAAATTGTAATTGGTTGTTATACCTCAGATTTCATAAATAAAAAATTTGTTGAAATTTGTTTTTTTGTCTTGTTATTTAAGCACCTACATAATCTCAATTTTGCCTCTTTGCCCACAGCAGTTAAAATATTGACCATCTAATCCTTTACAGGAAAAGTTTGCTGACCCTTGGCCTAGAGTTTAGTTTGTGCTTGGGGAGGGGAGGAAGTCAGTGACAGCAGAGAAGGTAGAGTCAGTGAGGTCCTGCTGAACACTTCTAGAAGCAGTGTGTGTGTCAGGAGGCTAAATATGGATCAGAATGCCAGTCACTCTCTCCGCATTGCCTCTAAAATTACATTTTTTTCTATCAGCTCAAAAACTTTTCTGTTTACTGTTTGTTCAAATTCTCCTCATGCTTTTCCCCAGCAGAGCAGCAAACACCCAAAATGATAAATCTGTTAAGTGAGACAACTTGGACTAGGGTTAAAGACTAGTATTTAAAGCTGGAAATTGAGCTGGTAGCAGGTTAGCACTTGATTTAACACCTCCTTAAGGGTGATGTAATTTGTCTAATTCAAGGGATAATAGTCCCTTATTATCACTGTTGATTTAGTGGGGCTAGTGATTGAATTTAGATTACATGTAGCCAGGCTTTGCTATTTTTTAGAAGTTTGGAAAATAAAGTTACTCTAATCAATCAGAGTAGAAAATCAGTATTATTTGATTTCTTCAAAAATGGATGCATATATTTTGTCTCAAAGTTTTTAGAGAAAGTAATAACTTTGCAAAGCACTTTAGCAATGTGATACATTATGATTATATCTGTGTAGAAATACTAGAAGAAAATTTACCAAAGTGCTAACAATGGGTAGTGGAATTAATAGAGATTTTGCCCTTTTCTCTGTTTTCCAGTTTTTTTAGTAAGTAGGTATACTATGATAATAAAATTTTGCATTTATAAATAAGCCATTTAGAATAATTGATGTGATGCCCTAAAAAGGGATGAAAGAGCTCTGATTTAAAGTTAGCCCCCAGTGGGGCAAAAATGAAGGTGCTGCTCCTTAACCAAGGTGACGCTCCAGTCAATCGCAGGGTCTCTGCAGGCTTTGTTGGTCCTTTCTACTTGGCCTAAGGTATGGTGTTCTGTCCCTGCCAGCTCTTATTTACTTGGTGTGATTTCTTGACTCATCCTGTTCAGTGTGGATCACTGAGGCCTCAGCTATGCAAAGCTAGTCTATGTTCACTGGCTTTTGTCTTTGAATGCAGGTATTAATTACTAGTGGATGGAAGGGGGAAGAATGTAGTCATGATCCTGCCCCCATCACAAATTTTGGAGGGGGTCAGAGGTGCCTTAGGACTCTTTTTCCCTCCTTGGTTAGACTGGTCCTGCTCCCTCCCACCCATCTTGGAGGGGGTGGGGGGTGGTTGGTGAGTCTTTTTCTGTTCTTGATTAGACTTTAGGACTTCTTGGGTTTCCTGAGAGGTGGTTGAAGTGAAGAGTAGGTCTCAGCCTCTTTTGTTTGATGTTGTACTTTCAGGTCTCTGAAATGTAAAGGTAGATTGGAGCTTAATGGATGTAGTTGTACATTCCACTAAAAACTCATATTTTGTTTCAGTCTATGAAAAGTAGAAAAGACTGGTTTTCCAGTGATTTGCTTTCTGCCTTGAACTGCATTGCCTCTTTATTACTGTGGTGGATGTGGAAAGGGATAGTGGAAATTCTAAGTTCCTAGGCAGTGGATGGTACAGTTCCATTCACGACTTTGTGAAGAATTAGAATTTTCTCTCATATGGTTAGATGGTTGGTTGAAAGTGTTCTCTACCTGTCCTGGATTTGGTCACCAGGGTCCTGTCCCCTTGAAGGGGCTTTTCTGCAGGACAGTGTGGTCATGTCTGTCAAGCTACAAGTTCCCTGCATTGTAGTGGTTTTTACAAGGGAATAGGATCTGGCATCCCACTCTCGACGCTCAGCCAGGTGGGTGGCATCGTGAGACTGTTGGCATTACTTGTGAACTTTGTCTTTATTGTGGCTTTTTCATTCCTTGATGTGTTCATTCATCAAACTCTGTTTTTCTAACTCTGCCTTATTCCAGGCACTGTTCAGGTCTCCTACAAACTTGCTATCAAGAAATCTATAATCTAGTAGTAGAGAGGAATACACACATTGTTAATATACAGTGCAGGATGAAGGCCAAAAACAATGTCTAAAGAAAGTGCAGTAAAAATATAGAGTGTGATAACTTTTAGCATGGGACAAGGGTGGAAGGAGGATGATAGGTGGAAGTCAAGGAGGGCTCCATGGAGGTGATGGCATCAAAAGATTCATGACATAGAATTCAGCCTTGAAAGATTTCTACAGGTACAGAAGGGACCTGAACAAAGGCAAGAGAGTTAAAGGTCTGTTTGTAAGACACCAAGGACTCCTGTTTTACTGGCTAGAATGGAGGGGAGTCAAGGGCACTGAGCATGGAAAAGTACATAGGGTGAAATATGCAGGGCCTGGGATGCAGGCTTCCTGGTTGGTTTATTCATTGGCTACTGGGGAAGCTGAAGCTTTGCTTTTTTTTTTTTAACTTTTTATTTTGAAATACTTTCAAAGTTAAGGATAGTTTAAGAAATAATACAAGTCCCATACAGAGAACTCCAGTTTATCCCCATTGTCCCTCCCCCAAGATATCCAGATCCATCAATTTTAAGAAATTTGCTGTGTTTGCCATATCATTCTATCTATTCATCCATCCATCCATCTGTCTGTCCATCAATCCATTTTCTGAACACTTGAGTGTAAGTTATATACATCATGCTCCTCGAACATGTACATTCCCCTAAGAAAGATATTCACATATATAACCATCTCAAGTGCAGTTATCAAATTCAAGAAGTTTAACATAAATAAACTTACAGGCTAGATTCCAATTTTTCATTTGTTTGACAGATATCCTTTGGAGCTTTTTTGCCTCCCATGCTAGATCCCATCCAGGATCACAATACATTTAATTGTCATTGTCTCCTTTAGTTGCTCTTTTTTTTTTTTTTTAATTGTGGGAACATATATGCAACATAACTTTCTTATCTCAACCCCTCCCAATCATACATTCAGTGGGATTACTTATATTTACGTTGTCGCAGGACTCTCACCACTTTCAATTACTAAAACTTACCCATCTCCCCAAACAGAAACCCTATGCCTATTATACATTAACTCCCCATTCCTCCTGACCCCCTTCCTGGCAACCTGTCTACTTTCTGTGTCTGTGTGTTTGCATATTCTCTGATATATTCTCTATAGTTACCATGGGGCCTAGATTTAATATCCTAAATCTATGACAATCTCATTTGCTTAGGTACTAACTTAACTTCCATTGTATACACAGACTATATTCCTGTACCCCTCTGCCCCCCACCTTTAGTCACCAATTGCTTGTTTATGCACCTTGAGTCCAAAACCAGTGATTTATTATTACATTTTACGAATGTGCCTTTTAGATCCCTTGGAAAGTAAAAGGTGGAATTACAAACCAAAAATAACAATAGTATAGGCATTTATATGTACTCATGTCATTCATCAGGTGGCTTCTCTGTTGTCCTTTCCTCTTAACCTGCAGAACTTTCTTTAGCATTTCTTTGTAGGGCCAGTCTAGTGATGATAAACTCCCTCAACTTTTATTTATCTGGGAATGTCTTAATCCCTTCCTCATTTTTAAAAGACAATGTTGCCACATATAGGACTCATGGTTGGCTTTTTTTTTTTTCTTTCGGCACTTTAAATCTGTCATTCCACTGCCTTCTTGCCTCCATGGTTTCCGATGAAAAATTCGCACTTAATGTTATTGAATCTCCCTTGTATGTAATATGTTACTTCTCTCTTACGGTTTTCAGAATCTTCTTTATCTTTAGCAGTTTACAGTTTGATTGTAATATGCCACGGAGTGGGTCTAGTTGAGTTTATCCTGTTTAGAGTGCATTGAATGTCTTGGATGTATACATTCATGTTTTTTGTGAAATTGGGAAAGTTTTCAGCCATTGTTTCTTTGAATATTCTCCCTTCTCCTTTCTCTTTCTTCTCCTTCTGGGACTCCCACAGTGCATATATTGGGATGCTTGATGGTGACCCACAGGTACCTCAGGTTGTGTTCACTTTTCTTCATTCTTCTTTCTGCTCCACAGACTGAATGATCTCAATTGTCTTGTCTTCAGCTTCTCTGATTCTTTCTTCTGCCAGCTCCAATCTGCTGTTGAACCCTTCTAGGGAATTTAAAATTTCTGTCACTGTGGTCTTCAGCTCTGTTTGGTTCCTCTTCATAATTTCCATAACCCTATTGATAATCTCTTTGTGTTCATCTGTCATTTTCCTTATTTCCTTTACTTCTTTGTTCATGTTTTCCTTTAGCTTTTTGGGCATATTTAGGACCATTTTTAAAAAGTCTTTGGTGTGTCCCAGGTCTGGTCTTCCCCCATCAATGGCTTCTAATACTTTAATCTGCTCCTTTGCCTGGGCCATCATTTACTGTTTCTTTATATGTTTTGGGACCTTTTCTTGAAATCTAGACAGTTTGATATTTTAATGTGTTATCATTGGAATTTAGACTCTGAGGTATCTGTACCTTAAGGACATATCTAGCTAGTGTTGTGACAGAGCTTTCCTTGATGGCCAGGAGCTAACAAAAAAAAAAAAAGGAGGAGGAGGAAAAAAAGGAATCACCTCTCTCAGTCTTCGCAGATTTACCTGTGTGAATATCCTCCTTCAGAGCTCATCCAAACAATGAGTTTAGAGAATACCTGAAGGCCAGAGTCTAGGGACCTTGCTGATCCTTTCTGTGCATGGGTCTTGTCTGGGGCCTAAGCATGTGGCCCTAGGAATTCCCCCTTTTTTCTGTGGATAGAGTGCCCCTCTTCCCTAGGAAACAGTTTCCTCATTATTCAGGACACTGCACCATATGTCCTACAGCCAGCAATCCCTCGCCCGCAGTAGCTGACTGGGCTGCTCTCCAAAAGCGTTCTGTAGGAGAGCTTGGTGAGCTGCCTTGTACACACAGGGCAGCTTCTGGCACAGGGAGTCCCTCAGGCCACCACTAGACAGGTTGGACTGGACATCCATGTCCCAGAAGGTGCACGAGACTTACTCCGCTCTCTCCAGAACTGGGACCAGGGACTGCACTGGGTGTGTGCGCCTGCTCCAGCCGAACTGGTGAGGGGTAGGGGAGAGGCTAGCCTAGCTGCCCTGAGATCCTACAGGTTTTAAGTGGCCCTTTTCTTGATTCAGCACTCATCCTGTTCCTGCATTCCTTTTAAGTGTTTTCTGGAGCTTTGAGAAAGATGTTTTGCCAGTTCTTGCTGGTTGGTCAAAGCTTCTAGTGGGGGACAGAACCCTGTAGCTCCTCACTCCTCCCTCTTGTTGGGGCAGGGTCACAATTGTTTTCTTGACTGTTGAGTTTGCTATCTTTTTCAGCTCCAACTTTAATTCTTCAACAATAATTTCAGCTTAGAATCTAATTCTTCTGCAATTGCAACAGCAGATCAAATTCTTCACATCATATCTCATCAAACTATTAATGTTTCCAGAGGCCAGAAATCCAAACCAAGGTGGTGTTTAGGCTTCTTCCTCCCAGGTCGGTAGCATTCGGGCTGGCATTCCTTAGGCTCTCAGCTTTCCTATCACATGGTGGTGTCTTCTCCTTTCCCTTCCCGAAGCTGAAGGCTTTTAAGCAGCAAAGTGAAAATTAAATATGGGTTTTAGGAAGAACAGTGAGTACTGTGCAGGGCAAACTGGACAGGGGAGAGGATGGAAGTGGGGAAACTAGTATATTAAAGGCACCCAGTCCCTGACATGGGGCAGTGGCAGTGGGAATGGAAGCGAAGAGTCTGAAAATGAGGGGATTTGTTGCCTCAGTGTTCATCCTTATCTGTGGTCCCCTGCCAGGCGGAGTCCTCACAGAGACCTGTCTACATGGGCCACCGTGGACCTCCCCGGACCGTCTCCCTCTGTTCTGAGCGTTGGTAGCAAGCAGACAGGCAGTACTCTTCAGGGGTCCAGATTGCACAAATCAAAATGCGGGATGCCAGTTAATTGGAATTTCAGATAAGCAATGGATCATTTTTAATTTAGTATATTCCATGCAATATTTGGGACACATACTAAAAATTATTGTTTTTCTGAAGTTGCAGTTTAATGGGGTGTCCTGTATTTAATGATGAGCCTAATTGCTTCTCACTCTCTTGTGTGCTCCTGGCCTTGAACTCAGCTTCTTCCTCTCACAAAAGTTCCTCCTCTCCCTCTTTCTCACTTGCTAGTCTCATGGGGGTCCAAAGAGTCCAGTAGAGTATATAAGGCCTACAGAGGCATTGGCCCAACATTGGAAGACTGGAGTCCCAGCTCATTGCCAGGACCTGGTATCTGGTGCAGCATGAGGGCATGGCTTTCTGTCTAACCAGACAAAGGGAGACAGGAAGAAAGGACTTGTTTTCATATGCGGAAGGAGACAGGAGGGCGTTGCCCTCTGGAGCCTTGTGGATTTCTTCTGGTATCGCACAATGTACCTGGGGCCAGGAGATGATCTTCCTGAAATTTGCCTTCTCCTGCACCTGGACTCACCCTCATTTCTCCTCTCCAGTTCCTCTCTTATCCCGCCCACATCCTCAGGAGAACTTGGAGCTCCCGGAACCATACATACTCTCATTTCTAAGCACACCCTGAGCAAGGAAACAAGGGTCTCTAAGACACTCCTCCCTGCATTCTTCACCCACTAGAGCCCCCCAAGAGGTCTGCCCTTCCTCTTCTCCCTTCCTCCATCCCGGCTTGGAGGGATGGGTGCTTGCTGTCCAGGGTTCCTTCCTCTGGGTTCCCAAGGCACCCTGAGAAAACCCCCTCACAGCCCTCTACACACTTGATTGATTCCACCTGTTCCCTGTGTAGCTCTCCCATGAAAATGTGAACTTCCTGAGGGCAGGGGCCTTCTCTTTCATCATGTCCTCACCTCGCCTGGTGCTTAGCACCTAGTTAGTGCTCAGTAAACACATGCTGACAGAGCTGAAACATGACAGGACTCTGTGTGAGGCTTCACTTTGCCCCTTAACCCTGTTTGCGCTTCTCCCCACGTTTAGGCTGGGAGGAGTTGCAGCACGTTTCATTAGCATTAAAGAAAACCTAAATGTTTGTAAATAAAATTAATATAGTAAATGAGAAGAAAAAAGAAAAAGAAACCCCATCGGAAGCCTCAGCCCTGGACCTCCCTTTCCCCAAACCCTCCTTAGAACCAGACCAGTAAGGCCCTGAGGGTCCAGACCTCCAGAGCTGCTCAGGGCCAGTTGTTTCAGGTCAGTTTGCTGCTCCCCCCTCTTCTACATACAACCTTCTGAGCCTTCTGGAACCATCCTCCTCCCTGGCATCCAATGCCCTCTATCAAGCCATTTGTTACCTACCTTGTCAGGGCCTGAGAGAATAAATAGAACTGCATGTCCTGCCCATCCCCAATCCCAGAGACCCCCTCCCTGGACTCCTATAGTGAACAGAAACACAGAAGGATGGTATATTCTGTACGGGGTAAGTGAGTCTGGGGTCCTCTGCTGGGTGGGGTGTGAGAGAGGAACTTTGGGGGTGTCTTGGCTGTGCATGTAGGGCAGAGGAGAGAGAGACATGAAGTTTGGGAGGAGGCCAAAAGGACAAGCTAGAAAGCCCCAAGATCCCCAGGCTCGTTAGAACACCAGTAGCCCCGCAGCTGGGGACACTTGTTTGTGAGATTTCTGGGGACAGGCAGAGCCAGTAAGGGAGGGTCTCCTCAGAAGGCTTCTAACATGAATATCCCAAGTCATCTTCCCGGGAAGTGATAGGAAATGCCGCTGAGGGGAGGTAGGGAGACAGGACAGCAGTGACCTGACTCAGTGGTCCCGAGGGGTGCCTTGTGGCCTGCCCTTGAGTGTGTTCCACAGGTCCCCCTCAGCAGGCCTCAGCCTGGAGCCCATCTGTGCTCCTGGGGCAGGCAAGTGCCCAGGAATTGGCAGGTGGATCTGGACAGCAGAGAACCCTGCAGAAAGTTTGGGAGAGGTTTTTCATGCCGTTGTTTGTAGCCCTATGCCTGTGATTAGTGATTTGGCTTGGGACCTGGGGGTTGGGAAGCATCCTGATGCTGCATTCTAGCCTTAGCTCTGGGCCTCTCCAGGTGTCCTCGTGGAACTCGCACCCCAGAACACGGCCTTGGGGACTTGGTAGCTAGCTTCTTGCTGGGAAGCAGGGAGCTTCATTCTGCTCCCGGACCACCCTACACGGGGCTCTCCCTGCAGGTACCTGAAGGAATTCCGCACAGAGCAGTGCCCGCTGTTTGTGCAGCATAAATGTACTCAGCATCGGCCCTACACCTGCTTCCACTGGCACTTTGTGAACCAGCGGCGCCGCCGGTCCATCCGCCGTCGGGACGGCACCTTCAACTACAGCCCCGACGTCTACTGCACCAAGTACGACGAGGCCACAGGCCTCTGCCCTGAGGGCGACGAGTGAGTGCCCGCACCCGCTCTCCTGGGAGGTACACCCCAGAACAGAACAGGCAGACCCTGTGGAGCCAGTCGTCCAGGAGGATAGCCACAGCCTGGCCTACCTTGAGTCCCTTGATACTTTTGGGAAACCCTAAAACGGGCCTTTCTTCTGCTAAACCTCAGAGCCTCCTCTCCATACAGAGCTGGCTCTTTGGGCTTTTTTTCATCCTCTCTGCAGTTCACAGGGCTCCCTCCACCCCATCCCACCACCACCACCCCCTCTGTGGCCTGTGGACTGAGGCTGAGCTGTTCAATGAGACAAAGCCTCTCCAGTTCCCCCTTTTATGTTGACCTTACATATTTTGCCACAACTCCCTGTAGAGAGATAGGTACAATACGAGTGACAGCCATAAGGGGGTGGCCAACCTGGAAGTGTCACTCAGTGAACACTCACTGGCCCAGCTTGTAACCTGTGTCAATCTGGGAGAGGTAGTGATGGGAGGCAGAGCCGAGGTCTGTGGGTGCAACTCACCAAGCCATCCCCGTACTACCAGCCTGCCTCTTCCCTGCCAAGGCCAAAGGCTTACTGATCCCTTCCCCGTCCTGGAGAAGCACTTGGGGTGCAAGGGGTCTGCCCATGGCTCAAGCGGGCAGTTTGCTTCTCTAAGGACCCCAATTGGGGCAGCACTTACTTTCCCAAGCTTTGTTCCACCTAGGAGGGCCCTCAGGGACATCTCTAAAGGGCCATCTAGGGCCATGGCTTGAAGCAATGTCGGGGTCACATGGGGTCCCTTCCAGGCTGTGGAACTTGCAGGATGGAGCCTTGGCAGCGGGAGGACATTTGTGGTGCCACATAGCAGGCTCTTGTCACTGGCTCCTCTGGGTCTTGGTGAAAGCCTTTCCACAGTTGGGAAAGGGTGGCGCAAGTCACTCAGGCTGCAGGGGCAGTGCTGAGTGCCCCTCCCACTTCCCCGCCACATTCCAGGTGCCCGTTCCTGCACAGGACCACAGGGGACACTGAGCGCAGGTATCACCTGCGTTACTACAAGACTGGAATCTGCATCCATGAGACAGACTCAAAAGGCAACTGCACCAAAAACGGCCTGCACTGTGCTTTTGCCCACGGGCCTCATGACCTCCGCTCCCCTGTCTACGACATCAGGTGGGCCGGGTGCCAGGCTGGGCTGTGGGTGGTAGGCTGGGGTGGGGGCCTGGCTGCTGACTACAGTAAGTATCACAGCCTGGAGTGGAGGGCTAGGACCCAACCCTGGGCACCTGCAGGCCACTCTTGTTGCTGCCCCCTCATACCCCTCCCCATCCTCTCTGTCCTCTCCTCCCCTCCCAGGGAGCTCCAGGCCATGGAGGCCTTGCAGAACGGCCAGACCACAGTGGAGGGCAGCATAGAGGGCCAGTCAGCTGGGGCCGCAAGCCACGCCATGATAGAAAAAATCCTTAGTGAGGAGCCACGGTGGCAAGGTGAGGGCAGCCACGCGGATGGCCATGGCCCCTCCAGTCAGATGTCTCCCCCTCCCCCTCCTCCCATGGCTGCCCTAATGACTTGGCCACCACCTCTCCTAGGAGGCACCTAGCCACCTCGTGTCCCACCTACTTCCCACCCAGGCCACAGCCCTGGTCCTCAAGAGTCACTCTAAGGGAGTTTTCCCAGACACACTTTGACCTGCTCCCATGACCCCAGCTGCTCCCAAAATCCTTTAGTGGGTTTTCACCCAAATGTATACATGCATATACATGAACTCACATACATGTGCTCTCAATCCTCTTGAGGATGCCCTTTTCACACTGTATGCTGTGAATCTCCAGTGAAGGAGGGCCCGTCTTCTCGTATTCTTGGGTCTCAGTCTTGGCACTGGCCTCTCCAGAGCCTTCTGGACACCTTCCCAGTGGCAGGGATGCCCCACCCCCTCCCCGTTGCTGCTGTCCTCGGGGTGCTCCAGCTCCACCCACCTGACTCTTGCCCTCTGGCCCCCTGTGCAGAGACCACTTATGTGCTGGGAAACTATAAGACAGAGCCGTGCAAGAAGCCCCCGCGGCTGTGCCGCCAGGGTTATGCCTGTCCCTACTACCACAACAGCAAAGACCGGCGGCGGAGCCCCCGGAAGCACAAATACAGGTCCTCAGGCCCAGGCAGCCAGCCGTGGGACGGGTGGTGGGGTGGCTGGGAGGAGTCACAAATGGTGCTGCCACCGCTGCAGCTCTCAGGGAGGTGGGGGCCGGTCCTGGGGATTCCGGGATCTCAGGGCCTGGCACAGGGAAGGGGAAGGTGTGGATGGCTGGACAGTGGGGAGCCCAGGTCCTCCCATGAAATCAGGACCTCGAATTAGCCTCCGAGGCCCTTCCAGTTCCAGTCCTGGGACATCTGTTGGGATAGGGCCTGGCCATGGGGTAGAAATTATGCACATGGCTTAAGCGTGCCCTCCTTGGGCTGGGGTGGTGCTGGGGGTAGGGTCCAGCCAAGGGGAACAAACCAATGTTCTTGGCCACACAGCCAGGCAGAGCCAGCACAGGAGCCCTGGCTTCTAGCCCAGTAAGGCCCTCTGTCCAGCAACTGGCCTTTTCCATTTTTGAGCCTGGCTCTGAAAGGCAAGGATGTGGGGATCACTCCCAGATCCCCATCTCACCTTCTCACCTCCGTCTGACCGCACCCTCTTGTTGGATCAGGTCGTCTCCGTGTCCAAATGTAAAACATGGTGATGAATGGGGCGACCCTGGCAAATGTGAGAATGGAGACACCTGCCAGTATTGCCACACCCGCACAGAGCAGCAGTTCCACCCGGAGGTAGGATCTGGGCAGGCTTGGGGCTGGGGCTTTTTGAGGTGTTGTGGGGAGGCTTAAAGCTAGGAGAGAGGAAAGGTGGGTCTGGACAGATGTCAGCAGAGCCCATCCTGACACTATCGTGGAGGGGGCATCTGGAGCCAAGGTGGAGGGGCTCCACCCAGCAGTGCCAGAAGGAGCCCTGCACCCTCAGTTTGACAGCTTCCTTGTGCTGAGCCCACACTCACCAAGCAGCCCTCCTCCCACAGTCCTCCCGAGGTAGAGGGTGGGTACAGACCAGGCATGGTGACCTGGCTCTTCTAGGCTTTGTGCCATCACAGTTCTCATAATCTGGTGACATTAGGATTTTAAAAAAAAAAACATTAGAATAAAAAAAAAAATTTTCAGCTGTCCTGACCCAGCAAGTTCCTAGAGTTCCAGGAACCTCCCTGGCACAGATCTCTGGCCCTGTGGCATGGCCCTAAACCATATCAGGGCACCTGGGTCTTGTGCAGAGTATGGAGAGACACATGTTGTCTCTGCCTCTAGTTCTGTGGAAGCCAGGACACCCTGAGGTAGACACAGAGTCTGCCTTAGCTGGGTGGTAGACAGCAGGGTGGAAAGTTAGATGCAGTCAGTGTAGGTCCCACCCCAGGATGCTCTGGGTGGGAGTGTTGCAAGGAAAGGGTCAGAGTAGTAAGTTCTCCTGTGCTGCCTGTGCTGTTGGCCCACTTGGTGCCCAGGAGTGTATTTGGAGGTCACAGTCCTGGTGGGATCATGGCTGGGGTCAGGGCCTGGCTGGACCTGTAACCACATACAGAGGGCATCTTTGGTAGTGGGGATGGCAGCGGGCTGCTTCTTGGTTCTTCAGGATTTTGAAGGGCAGGAGAAGTTTAGGGAGGTGGAGTAGAATGGCTGGAGAAAGAAGAGATTACTAAGCTAACCCACCATGCTGAAGGAAGGGGAGCCTGCCCGTCCTCTGCTCGAGCCTGACCTTCCTCTGCTCTGCTCTGCCCCCTCCAGATCTACAAATCCACCAAGTGCAACGATATGCAGCAGTCAGGCAGCTGTCCCCGAGGACCCTTCTGCGCCTTCGCCCACGTAGAACGTATGCTGTCCCTGTTGCCCTGGGGGAATGCCCTCCCTGCCTTCCCCTCCCCAAATCATCTGCTTGGGTACGGTCAGGGCGATGGCCCTTGGCGACATGCCATGCACAGGGTGCTTGTCAGCCAGCACTGGACACTGCTCCCAACCCCCAGAAGCTCCATTCCCCACACCTCTCTGAACTGGCTTTGGAGCCCTGTGGCCTCCAAGGTCTTGAAACAGAGGCTGGCTCTCTCTATGAGGCACTCAGGGTCTCAGGCAGGGTGGGATGCCCTCCCAGAGCCACTCTGGCAAGTCTACCGGCCACCCCATGTCACCCCCATGGCAGACATCACTAATGGAACAAGGGCTCTTCCCTCCTGAGCCCTGCTGAGGTCTTGGGGCCAGCGCTGTCCAGTCGAAATGAAATGTGAGCCCCAGATGTCATTTTAAGTTTTCTAGTAACCACATTAAAAAAGCAAAACAAACAGGTTAAATTTATTTTAGTGATATGGTTTTATGTAGCCCAATATAAAATAATATAATTTTAACATGTAATCAATAAAAAAAAAAGATTTTTTTCTTCATGTAAGTCTTTGAAAACCAGTATGTATTTTATGCCTCCAGCACATTTCCATTCAGATCTGCCACATTTCAAGTGCTTATGGGCCTCCAGGGGCTCACGGCTGCCACACTGGACAGCACAGGCCTGGCTCCTCAGTGCCCTCCGTCTCCAAGAAACCCACTTCTCCCCAAGCTGAGCACTCATGCCCACTGTTCTGCTTCTCCTTAACCGTCTTTCCGGGCCCAGGCCCTATTTCTGGGGTCAGAGTGAAAAACAGACTGAGGGCCCCACTGCGGGAGGGAGACGTGTGTTCTCACACAGAGGTGGTCGCCAGCCTTGGGCACTGGGGGCACCTGATCGAGGCAGCATGGAAGTGATGACAAGCTCAGGCACCCTACAGAAGTTTTCTGTTTTCTGGCTCGGTCGCCCTGGGAATGTGACTTCACCTCTTTGAGCCTCACTTTCCTTACCTGAAAAACAGAGACCAGGCTGTCACCTGTGTCTGCTGATCACTGTGAAGATGCCTGAGTTGCTCAGCACAGTGCCTGGTGCACATGAGTGCCAAGTGCACATGAGTGCCAAGTGCACGATAGCAGCAGAGGAAAGGCAGAGCCTTGCCTCTGCATACGGGGGGACATAGCGTCTCCTTTGAACAAGACCTTGATGCCTTTCTGGAGGGATAGGGCTGGCCCAGTAGCCCGACAGCCTGCCTCCATCTCTCACAGAGCCACCCCTGAGTGACGACCTGCAGCCCCCCTCAGCCGTGTCCAGCCCGACCCAGCCGGGCCCTGTCCTGTACATGCCATCTGCTGCTGGAGACTCGGTGCCCGTGAGCCCCTCCAGCCCGCATGCCCCAGACCTTAGCACTGTACGTGCCTGTCCTGCAGGGTGGGGCCTTGTCCCGCTGGCCTCGGGGTGGTGGGTGGGCACTTGCCTACCAGGAACCAGTCCCTGTCTCGTGTCCCCAGCCTTACAGCCTGTACTGTGGGAAGAAGCCTGGCATTTGACCTGGGACCCCGGGGTTCTGCCTTTTCTGTCACTGGCTGCTTCTCTCTGTCGGGAGCTGGAAGGGGTTCCCCAGAGCTAGCATTGTTGAACCTGGACTGGTAGAAGGGGCAGAGATTGCCATGCTTCCCCAGCCCCCTCATGAGAGGGAGGGGTCCTGGGGTGGTTCCTGCTGCTTGGCGGCAGATGAAAATGGAGTTAAGCCCCTCAATGAAGAGTCCTCCTCTTAGGAGAGATGGAGGGTAGGCGGCACACAGCCTGCATTATGCCCACTGGCCCTCTCCTTCCTTCCCTGAAGCTCCTCTGTAGAAACAGCAGCCTGGGCAGCCCTTCCAACCTCTGTGGCTCACCCCCGGGCTCCATCAGGAAGGCCCCAAACCTGGAGGGCATTGTCTTCCCTGGGGAGTCTGGCCTCGCCCCTGGCAGCTATAAGAAGGCTCCTGGCTTCGAGAGGGAGGACCAGATGGGAGCCGAGTACCTGAAAAACTTCAAATGCCAGGTAAGGAAAGAGGGCAGTGGAGGATGCCTGATGCCCAGGGTGTTCTGTCTTTTCCTTCACGGGGCAGGAGAAGCCCTCAGGGTTGTCCTTGGCCAGCTTTGGGGAGGGTGGCTGGCAGCTAGGGCAGGACTGGGCAGAGTGAATGATATTGTCTCCTTTTCCAGATGGAGACGGGGGCCCAAGGAGGCCGAGTGCCTTGCCCTGTGGCACAGAGCTGGTTTGGGGAGGAGTGGGGATTCCCACCTAAGTCTTCTGTCTACATGTCCAGTTTGTTACCCTGCCCTGTGCTGCCTTGAGGAAATGGCAGGGCCTTGGGTTGCAGGATGCAGGAGTCCCTAATAGCCTAGAGAGAAACCTGGGCTTAGCTGAAGCTTAGAGTTGCCTGGGAAGAGAGAAGCAGCCCCCTGGCTCCTAGGGTAGGAAAAGGTGTCGGGGCGGAGGAGAGGTGCGTGTGTGAAGGAGGGCTGCAGGGAGCATGCCGCAGCAAGGTGCCCAAGCCTCCCTGCCCCCCAGTACCTGCAGCTTTGGGAGCTATGGCAGGCTAAGGTGGACTCCTGGACTTGGGGCTCTTCCTGGCACCAATTCACCTGCTGCTCCCTGATTTTTTCTTTCTCAGGCCAAATTAAAATCCCACTCAGTAGAGTCCAGGAGTCAAGAGCAGCCTCTGCTCCAGCCCAAACAGGTACAAGCACTCGGCATTCCTCCACCCCTCCCACCACCCTCGTGGGCAGGTCAGACTCAGGACCCCAAGAGGCTTTGGGGGCACTGCTTTTCCCCGCAGGAGTCAATGATTGCAGGGAAAGGCTAGGGGTCAGGTTCTGGAGCCCCTTATCTCCTAGATTCATCATCCATCTTTCAAAAAATGTATATTGAGCATCTCTACGTGCCAGGCACTGTACTCCCCTCTCCCTTTCCCTGCTGCAGGACTTAAAGGGTCAGTGGGCCCTGCAACCTCCACACCACACCTCTCCAACTCCAGCCCCTCAACAGGGTGTCGGGTGGGTAGGGGCCTGCCTGGGGATGGGGCAGCCAGAAAAGATGTGCCATTTCCCTCTGCCTCCCACCCCTGTGGCCCCCTCTCTCCCTTGTGGCTGCAGCCTCCATCTGCAGCATCCCATTGCCTCTCCCCTCACTCTCTCATTGCAGGACGTGCTGGGCATCCTCCCCGTGGGCAGTCCCCTGACCTCCAGCATCTCTTCTAGTATCACCTCCAGCCTGGCAGCTACACCCCCCAGCCCTGCAGGCACCAGCAGCATCCCTGGCATGAACGCAAACGCTCTGCCCTTCTACCCCACCAGTGACACGGTAGAGTCGGTCATAGGTAATGAGGCTGTCTCTCTTGCCAGGCTCAGGATGGGGCCTGGAGTCCGAGGCGCCCCAGTCTTGGAGAGAGACTCAGATCTGCACACCACTCACTCGGGCAGCTGTCTTAGGAGAGTCCCTTGGGGGCCTTTGGCACAAGGTGCCAGGGCCAAGACTGGTCCCCACAGCCCTGCCCTGTGAATCAGAAGAAGCACCTTTTCCCCTGGGCAACTGTAGCCTCATCCCAAGATACAGGCCATTCCGCCCCCACTAGCTATCCTTGTGAGTGAGCAACCTGCACAGCTGTCCTCAGAGTTTCCAGTTACTTAGAAGCCACCGCCTCCCTCTTTCAGCAGTCATTAATGGGTGCCCACCCACATCATGCCAGGTCCTGTGGCAGTCACTGGGGAGACAGAGGTGAAGACTTATCTGTTCCTGCCCTCAAGGAAGGATGCTGGACACTCACTGTCCCCTTCAGCAGAGGGCAGTGAACATGTACAGAGCACCCAGTCTGCTCTGGCACCAAGGGCCCAGAGACCTTCCTACTTTCAGGGAGCACAGCAGTGAGGCACTGCCTGTGACATCAGGAGATAAGACCTCTGTCCAAGGCAGGGACCCAGATTGGGCCTTGATTCCTCCTGGGGCATCAAAGAAGGCTTTAGAGAGGACAGAGATTTGAGCTGGACCTCACTAGGCAGGTAGCATGGGGGTCAGCGTGGCAGAGGGAAGAGCCCTAGCCAAGGCACAGAGGCTTGTGAGAGCCTGGGTCTAATGTGGCTTGAGCTTGAGGTGTAGCAGGGGGCACTGGAGAGGAAGTAGGAAAGTCAGATGGGTCCAGAAGGTGAGGCCCCTTGGGAGGCCAGGAGATTCACATCCTGATTGCTCTGTCCCTAGAGTCAGCCCTGGACGACCTGGACCTGAATGAGTTTGGGGTGGCCGCCCTGGAGAAGACTTTCGATAGCAGCACAGTTCCCCACCCAGGCAGCATCACAATTGGTACTGGATAGTGGAGTGGGCAGGGTCACATGGGAGGGCTCCTAGGGGCCCAGCTGGCCAGCTGCTTGCAGCCTGGCCCAGGGTGGGTCCTGAGTGGTCCCTGCTCCAAGTGGCCCCACCTGGCTTGCCCCGCCCTCACTCCGCCCCCGCTCTGGGGCTTCTCTTGCAGGTGGCAGTTTGCTGCAAAGCTCTGCACCTGTGAACATCCCTGGCTCCCTGGGAAGCTCTGCCTCCTTCCACTCAGCGTCCCCATCCCCTCCTGTCAGCCTCTCCTCACATTTCCTGCAGCAGCCTCAGGGTCACCTGAGCCAGTCAGAAAACACGTTTCTAGGGACCTCAGCATCACATGGATCTTTAGGTAAGAGGGGGCCATGGCTTGCCGAGGAGACCAGGGGCAGGGAACCCTGGCTTTTAGAAAGTGCCTTGACCGCTCTGTCCAGAGCATGTCGCCTGGGCTGGCAGCAGCACAACACCGAGATTAGGAGCAGGGGCTTTGGGCTTAGTTGGAGTCAAGTCGTTCATCATCGCTCCCTCACGGTGTGACCCTGGCCAAATTATCTGGCCTCTGTGTCTTAATTTCTGCCATAAAATGGGATAATGACAACCCAGCCCCCTACACCACTCCGCTCCTCTTCAGGCTGTGTGAGGCTTAAATGAAGTAATGCGACCCAGTGAGAAGCAGTGGCCTCAGTCACCAGCTGCCATTGCAGTCTTCATCCTAGTGAAGTGCTGTTTTGCCCAGTCACCAGAGGTCCAGGAAGCTGGTCACAGGAGACCCTGAGGGAAGCCTGAACAGGCTCAGCCCAGCTCAGGCTGCCTTCCCAGAAAGGCAGGGGCCCCAGGGAGACCAAGTCTGGCCCAGAGGCGGAATGAGAAGGTTGTAGCCTGGGGCAACAGCGGTGACATTACTGCGTGGAGGCGCACAGGCTCGGCAGCCACTGGTCGGGAGAGCTCAGGCACTGCCGTGAATGTTCACCTAGGTGGTAGGTGTGAAGCAGTTAGTTAGCCCAGAGCCTGAGCTGGTCCGTCTCAGCCAACAGGAGCTGCTGTTGGTTCCTCCTCCCAGCAGCCATTCACAGAGACCAGCAGGTGCTCTCCGCTGAGGACATGGGATGTCCTGGTGAGACAGCCTCCCTAGTTTCTCTTCAGGGGAATCAGGGCAGCACGTGATTTCATAGCACCTTTCTGATTTGTACAGATTGTTTTGAAGCTGGATGTTTTCTGTTTTCTGTGGATTCTGTCGCTAGACACTTAATGGTACATTTTTCTGACTTGCCCCATATTATGGAGGCATCTTGACTATAGCCTTACATCCTGGCCACACACAGTCCTTCACCATATACCAGTTGTGCAGTTTCATATACAAGGGTGAGCTCGGCAGTCTCTGCTCTTGTGGAGCTGGGGTCTAGTGGGGAAGCGAAGCTGCATAGGGGTTTGGGGTACACTTAGAGCCTGCCACTAAGTGTACGGCAAAGGCCTGGGTGCTGCGCTTCTGAGCAGTAGAGGGACCCTCACCTGAGCGCAGGGTCAGGCAGTGGTTCCTCTCCAAGAGAGTAAATGCCCCCTGAGAGCTAGACAATGGAGCTCGCTGCTGGGATGGCCTCATGTCAGGGCAAGCTCCACATTCCCTTCCCCAGAGCAGATTGCGCCCACTGCGGGATGAGGCCCATCAAATGTCGGTGCCCCTGTGGTACTCAGAGCACAGAATGACTTAAATCCTTTTGCTTCTGGAACACCCTGGCTGGAGCAGTGGAAAAGGGATCAAGGAAGAAGGCACTAGAGTGATGCATGTGGACAGAATGAGGCAGGGAGCTGCCCTGGGGGCTGTGTGTTAGTAAACATTAGTTG
Source organism: Bradypus variegatus (assembly GCA_004027775.1). Lineage (NCBI taxonomy): Eukaryota > Metazoa > Chordata > Mammalia > Pilosa > Bradypodidae > Bradypus > Bradypus variegatus. The sequence continues at coordinate 19,868 of PVKY010001385.1, forward strand.
AAAGTGGGTGGGAGGCGAACAGTGGGTGAGGAAGCAGCTTAGCTGAGTGGAAGGAGCAGGCCTTTGGCAGCAGGCACCCTGATTATGTTTCCGGGCTCCACCACTTATTACTTGCATGAACCTCCCTGACATATTGGATCTTGGTTTCCTCATCTAAAATAAGGGGATGAACCCAGGCTCCCTGAGCTCCTCCCACTCTGGCTCTGCTGTCACGTGAGGCTCTGGTTTGTCTTCCAAATCTCCTCTAGGCCTCACGCAGACTGCAAGAGGCTTCCCTCCCTCTAGCCTAGAACTAAAGTCAGGACCATAAATAACCCCATACAGCTCTCGCATACAGCACCTCCTAAGTCCACTCGCTTGCCCCACGAGAGAAGTGATAGGACCCTATTTTAAAGCTGAGGATGTAGAGGCTCAGCAGTTAAGAGATAACTCATGAGTAGCAGGTCACATTAAAGCTTAGGTCTGGCTCTAAACCCACAGCAGCCACACAGCTTGCTCCCTGTCACTGCAAAATTCCCTGGCCTGATGTTGCTGGAGTCTTGCATAACCACCAGCACTTCCCCCAAGGTACAAGCCAGTCCCCGAAGACCCCCAGGCAGGGCTGGGTCAGGGCCGGGGCTCTAGGCCCTTGAGTCTTGATATTCCTCCCCTCCCTGGGGCAGGTCTGAATGGGATGAGCAGCAGCATCTGGGAGCACTTTGCCTCTGGAAGCTTCTCCCCAGGCACATCCCCTGCTTTCCTGTCAGGGCCGGGGGCCGCCGAGCTGGCCCGGCTTCGGCAAGAGCTAGAGGAAGCCAACGGCACCATCAAGCAGTGGGAGGAGTCCTGGAAGCAGGCCAAGCAGGTACTAGGCCCCCATGCCCACCCACCGTCCCTAGGGCCTGGTAGCATCCAGCCCAGCCCCCCTTATACAGAGGGTTAGGGGAGGGCAGGGGCAGGGAGAACTAGTTGTGTTCGCTCTGTGCCCCACGGAAGGCCTTGCCATGCCCATCAAGACCCGGCTAGTCAGCATTCCAGGCCTGGACCTCCCTCTCTGAGTGGCTTTTGGGGCCTGGTCCCACAGGACCACCTGCCTCTCGCCCCAAGCCCTGACTCCAGGGCTCCAGGTCAAGGGCTCTTGGCTCTGAGATGGGCCTCCTGTCCAACTGCAGCCAGGCTGCCCCTGGAGTTGCTGGCCAGGGCACCCGGCTCTGCCTAGTGTTTTCCTGGCATGCCAGACCCAACCCCCTTCCTTGCCCATGGACTGTCTCTTGCAGAAGGCCCTGAAACCTCTCTTCTCTGCAGGCAGCATCAGCCTCCTCCCTGCCCCTCCCCAGACAGCAGGCCCAGCTTCCCAGCTGGCCCGCAGCCAGAGTGGCCCACACAGGCTCCCAGAGACACTCTCTGGGGGAAGCAGGGGGGCAGGGGCAGGGTGCCATCGTGACGAGGCGCTGCGTGTTGGGCCCACAGGCTTGTGATGCCTGGAAGAAGGAGGCGGAGGAGGCCAGTGAGCGGGCCAGCGTGGCAGGCGCTGAGTGTGAGCTGGCCCGGGAGCAGCGGGATGCGCTGGAGGTGCAAGTGAAGAAGCTGCAGGAGGAGCTAGAGCGGCTGCCCTCGGGGCCCGGCCTGCAGGCCCTGCCTGCCTTTTCAGACCTGGAGGCCCTGTCGCTCCCTACCCTCTACTCCCTCCAGAAGCAGCTGCGGGCCCACCTGGAGCAAGTGGACAAGGTCAGCCCAGGAGGTTAGGGGAGCACCAGGCGAGGGGGCAGAGGCCTGGATTCTGACCAGCCCAGCCTGCCCCAGGGTGGCGGCCACCACCTCCTGACAACCTCTGCCCAGCAGCTGGGCTGCTCGAGAGGCTGGCCTGCTAGAATGGGTGAGGTCAAGAGCTGCACTCCCTGGGGAGGTCAGAGAGTTGGAGGTTGAGGTGCACCAGTGCCCACCTCCAGGGCTTTGGAGGGTGGGTGCTGACCTGAGTTGAGTTCCCATTCCTATTACGAGCAGCAGTCCTGAGGGTGTCTCTTCCTACCAGCAGATGTTCCCAAGGTGCTGACTGCCCAGGGTTGCCCTGGGTGCCAGGGGAGTAGAGGGGAAAGAGCCTCCCTTCACGAGGCATCTGGGTGGCAGCCAGGCTCAGTGTGGCCACGTGGCCTGGGGTCCACCAGCACTCCCTGGCCTTGTGTTCCCCTCTGAGGACCTAGGATCACTGCAGGATCAAATGCGACTGCAAAGGCAGTAGCTTCATATGAGGGAAAGCCTGTCCAGTGTGGGTGTGGGCCTCCCCCTGCCCAGCTTCCCCCAACCCTGCTCAGCTGGAAGCATAAAGGAGGGGCAGGGGATCAGCATGAATGCCAGGCCTGTGTGTGCTCGCCTGCTGTGTGGCTTGCACACACCACCGAGGGCTCTTTTCCGTGCCCTCACCCCGAGAGGGCTGAAGGGAGGCTACAGGGAGCTCCTGGCCCAACTCTGGGCCAGGCCAGCGGCTGAGACCCTGCCCATGACCATGGTGTCGCTTTCTCCGCAGGCCGTGTTCCACATGCAGTCGGTGAAATGCCTTAAGTGTCAGGAGCAGAACCGAGCGGTGCTGCCGTGCCAACATGCCGTGCTGTGTGAGCTCTGTGCCGAGGGCAGCGAGTGCCCCATCTGCCAGCCGGGCCGGGCCCACGCCCTCCAGTCATGACCCTGTCGCCCGGCCCGGCCTGGCTCAGACCTTCTCACCTAGGACTTTTTAGTGTATATATATGTATGTATGTACGTGTGTGTGTATATGTGGATGAATATACACACACATATATGTATGTATATGTATATGATTATGTATATGTATACATTTCTGTGTGTGTGCGAGTCTGTGTGGGCGGCCAGTGTGTGAACAGTGTCTGTGTGTATATCTGTACCTAGATATAGACACACACTTTAAAACAAACTTACCAAGCACTTTTTAAAAGAAAACTATTTTGCAGTCCTCTCCCTGCCCATCTCTACCCTTCCCACTGCAGAGACAAAGTCCCTTTTTCCCCCACCAGCCTTTTGGCAGGGAATCTTTCTGTCTCTTTTTTATGTAGGAACTAACTATTTTTAACTTCTTCCTAGGGCCTGAGCAGGGAAGGGGGAGGAAGCTGGAAGGGGCTGCGGGGAGGGGAAAAGCTTTCCAGTCAGGCCCTGTGCTCACCCCACCTCCCCAGGTGAGAGGTGGGGGCGACTGGGGGGTCCTGGGTCCTGCAGGGCAGACCCGTTCCTGGCTGTGAGGGCCTCTGTGAGGCCCAGCCCAAGTTCTTTACCAAATGTGGATTTAGGCCCAGGGGGAGCAGCAGGGGCTGGCAGGCTGGAACTGCAGGCCAGCCCCCTCCTGGTACCTGGGTTGCTGAGCTCTGGTGTCCACCTCAGTTCCCTGCCTGCACCCCCAGAACAGCCTCCCTGGCCCCACAGCCACCTACCAGAGTCTGTGACCCCTGCTGTCCTCGGCTGTCACCCCTCTCCTCCCTGGCAGGGCCCTCCAACTGCTATCTGCCTCCTCCCCCTGGCAGCTAGCAGGGCAATTGGGGGGGAGGGGCCGCGACTGTGAGGACCAAGGGAGGGGCCCAGGCCCTGCCCCCTCGCCAGGAGGGGCTCCTTGGCATTCCTTGGTGCTCTCTGAGTGCAGCTGATGTCCTGCCCGTCCTGGGGTGGATGCCCGTGAGCATGTGTGTGTGTGCCTGTCTGACGTATATTGTGTCTTAGCTTCCATTTCCAGCATTGTTCTGTACAGAGATGCAGCGGGGGAGGGAGGGCGGAGTGGGCAGAGGGGGCGACCAGGCTCCCAGTGCTGGGTGTCTGGGTCAGAAGCAAGAGGGCGTGAAGGGTCCAGCCCCGGCCCAGGCCCCTCCTTGGGCTCAGCACGAAAGGGCTTTCAATGAATTAAGTGGAAACTTTCTCTCTTTTTTTTTTTTTTACAAAAATGCAAAAATCAACAAAAGCTCCAAACCTATTGGAAATAAAATATGAACTTGGCAGTGGTGGTGTGTATCTGGTGGTGAGGGAGAGTGGGGCCCCAAGTGAGGGCGTCTGAGCTACATGCGGCCCAGCCCAGCTTCCTCCCCGGCCTGCCCCGGAGCCCTCCGGAGCCCTGCACGGAGCCCAGACAGAGCCGGACCTAGGCTGGGCTGGGTGGACCTAGAGACATGGGGACCCTCACTCCAGGACACAGACCTCCCAGGCCCAATGACTTCTTTTCTGGGCTGTGATTTTTAGCTGTGGCTGGTTTACTACTTACTGTTGATGTGTCCCAGAAAGCAGCAGGTCTCTAATTGCTTCTCAGGGGAGGAGAACCAACAGCCTTTCCATCAGAGTGACACCCCTCATCACGCCCTGCCTCTGAGGGATGAGTCTTAGCCCAGTAAAAGCCATTTCCTCCCCCCTCCCCCTGCGTTCAGCTGAGCTGAGTGGGCGTGAGAAGGGCACACCCCGTGGGCTCCTTCCTGTGTCATGGTCCCAGAGTTTTCAGGCTGAGGGCCCCTGGAGAGGGGCTTGCCTAGCCTCCCTGCCCCATCATCCTGCTTGTGCAGGCTGAGCCAGGTTAACAGGGTCATGGCTAAGTGACAAACCTGGGGCTTAAGTTCTGGCCAGTGTGCAGGGACCACCTCTCCCGGCAGGGCTGACACCCAGTTCAGCCCTGCTAGCAAGAGCAGGCCCTCAGCCTTGACCCTGCAGTGTGGGCCCAGCTCCTGGTGCCTCCCCATGACGTGTCTGCCCGGTAAAGCTGTGGCCGGAGGACCAGGGATGCCAACTGCCTCTGTCCCCGCCTCAGTCTCCCCCCACCCCCACTTCCCTCTCTGTGACATGGGGGAGTGAGGGTGGGCCGGGTCCCCCGGTGGGGGCAGCTTCTGAGGCCTGGGGCAGGGACTTGCATGGCCTGACCATGGCCTTCTGGGCCCCAATGCAGGCCAACAGTTCACTTTCTAAAAGGACAGTGGGTTTTTATTTTTTATTATTTTTGCTAAAACTTTATGGGCAGCGGGTGCTGTCGTCCCAGAGAGGAAGTGTCCTGGTAGATACAGCTGGCCAAGCTGGCCTCCTGCTTTCCACCTCGTGCCAGCCCCATGCCTGGCAGCTCTCACCCCTTTAGACTTCTGGCTCTTCACTCCTCCCCTGGGTGCTGGCAGTCCCATCGGAAGGGGACTGGACGCCCCCTCACCAAGGGTAGCTGCAGCCTTAACCGTGTCCCCCATCCAGGAGGCCCTGTGCCCCAGCCCTGGTTCCAGCAAGCCTGGGTGGGTGTGGAGGAACAGGAACAGGGGTGCTTGCCCCACTCCAGCAGCAGGAACAGGCAGGAGGAGAGGCAGAGGGCCCCCAAACCTGTTTGCCAGAGCACCTTCTCCAAAAGGGAGAATGGGAACGGGGCAGGAGAGGCCTACAGGTGCTCCCCTGCCCGGCACTGGCTTTTGGCAGAGAAAGCCCAGGCCGGGGCTCAAGGCAGAGGCGGGAATATAGGTGTCGCTCAAGGTGCACCCATCACCCCACCCATCCTGACCGGAACGCCCTCGCGCCCAGGGACCCCCGCCCCCAGCCTCCACTGCTACCACCCCGGCTACAGGGGGTGCTGACAGGCCTGCTTGGCGCGCTGCCGCCGCAGCCTCACAAACCCCTGGGCCTCGCGGTCGCCCTTCCGGCTCTCCAGCAGCTGCAGGATTGGGTCCCCTGTGAAGACAGGGGATGGGAGTCAGACTCAGGGAAGGGGCAGAGCCAGGGTGGGGTGGGGGTGGGGGATCAAACACTGCCCTGTCCCCCAGCCAACCCACCCTGGCCAAGCTGACTGGACATGCATGCCTGCCAGATGAGCCTGGGAACAGCCACTTCTGGCACAACAGAGCGCTAGCTCCGTTCACCAGAGCCCATCACAGCCTGAGAGGCAGGCACATGCCTGAGGTTGTGGCTATTACAATTTCACATGAGAACCTAGGCCAGCTAGTTAACCTCCCTGTGCCTCAATTTACTCATCTGTAAAATAGGAATAATACCTGTTGTTGGGAGAATTGAGTTAACAAATGTAAAGTGCTTAGAACTGGCCCGTCACGAGTGTACAAAAACACAAACTATCACTATTACTACACCTAGGCCTCTGGGAAAGTCACACTGCCAAGCTTCAAGTTCACTGGTCTCGACAAGAACGAGGGATCCGTTCTGAGTGCTCAGCTGCACAAACCATTGCATCCGTTCCACTGGCTTCTGGCTTCAATAGGCATTTTCTGACCCCACAGGCCTCTCACCCTGCACACCCAGTGCGGGGCCAGCCCCCCACTCCAGCTCAGCGGCCTCTGGCTTGGTCCCCGGGGCTCAGGCCTACCACTGGGTGCAGGGTAGGTGAGGGGCAGGCGCGTCTGCGGCACCTCGCCCAGCTCCTCGCTGCCAGGCAGGCCTGGCACTGAGCACAGCGGCAGGAAGGCCTCCCCCTCCAGGTCGTCGGTCCCCAGCCTGTCGTGGTCCAGCACGGTAAGCAGGAGGCATGCCCCCTCTGTCTGGCACGGCTCAGTGGGCACCAGGCTGCAGTGGGGGCAGAGTCGGGCTCAGCTGCCCACCCTGCACACTGCCACCGCCACCCCCTCCTGACCTGTGGGCTCACTCCCTCATTCTTCAGGACAGGCCAGGACAGGTGGGGGTTAGGAATGCAAAGCCAGCGCCCAGCCTGGCCCGTGGGACAACTGCTCTGACCTCAGCGCTGGGGCTCCCCCCACCCCACAATGGGTTCTGTCTGGCTCCCAAAGAGCCACCCCCTGTCCCCCAATGCCCCTTCCCTGGGGCCCAAATGTGGCTGTCCTCCCAGTGGAGCTAGGGCCGGGGAAGCCAGGGGAGGGACGGGAAGATGAACAGGAGCACTAAGTGTGGGGACCACCCACTCACAATTCAAAGGTCTCATCAAAGAGTGGGTGAAGGTCCCTCTTGTGCTTCTGGGTCTCACGGGGGGCCAGCTCGGGGAACACATGCCTGGGCTCCAACGTCAGCTGGACAAAGGGGTCACTGGTGCCTGCAAGGGTCCAGAGAGGTGTGGACGAGGGCATCCAGCAGGGGTGCAGCCCCCACCCCTGCAGCTGTGCACCGCTCTGCAGCCCTAACCCCTCCCGGTGATCAGAGGAATTGCACCCGGGGCACCAGCCAGGTGAGCAGAGGCCTCCGGGGGTATGAGGGCAGGGCAGTCTCTGGGACCGGTGGGCCGGGGTGAGCACATGGGGGTGGCCACTCGGCAGCCCCCACTCACCATTGGAGTCCAGGGGCAGCAGATTGGAGGCACTGAGCAGCTCCACGCGCAGCTTCTGCTCGGAGGCGTGGTAGGAGGCCTTGACCGTGACTGCCCCGAGCCCCTCAGAGGTGGTTTCCACCTGGGGGAGATGGGAGGCATGGGCAGTGTCTGCTCAGGGTCGCAGCATCAGGGGGCAAGGCTAGGGCTCCAGGTTCCTGGACAGGGTGCAGCAGGGAGGGCGGCCTCACCTGCTGCCGGATGCGGCTGCAGAAGTACTGCTGGATGAGCTCCCGGCTGGAGGCCGCCTGCAGCAACAGGTCCCTCTGCAGAGCCTGGGAATGGGGCGCATCCGAGAATTCGCGGGCACCGGCCTAATTAACCACAGCCCCATCCTGCCCTTTGGGAGCTCCCAGCCACTGGGCATTACGGGACCACCAGCAGGTGAATGCCACCCCAGGAATGCCCAGGCAGCCAGCCAGACCTCCAGGCTCAGAAGGCCCCTGTGCCAGGTATAATATGCGGCCATTGCCATCTCAAAATTCAGTTTTTAACAAGGAGCCCCACGTTTTCCTTGGCACTGGGCCCTGCAGATTATGTAGCCAGGCCCTGGGCACAGGTGAGCCAGGAAGAGCAGTTTCCCACTACCCCCACTGCCCCCAGCTCACCAAAAGGCCCCTACCTGGAAGGTGGCGGTGTGCAGGGCCTCGGGTGGCAGACCACAGCCCTCTGCGTGGAAGCAGATCTCCAGGTTCTAGGGGGTGAGACGTTGGAGGTGACCCCAGGCCCCTCCCACCAGAGTTACCACTGCTGGCGCAGATATGATTACCTGCAAGGCGGTCCTCAGCCTGCTAGAGGCCAGTGGGGAGCTCTGCTGGGAGGCGGCCACCTCTGCCAGCACCGTGAGCGTGTGGGTCCAGAGCAAGGTCAGAAGGCTGGGGCGAGGCGCACAGGGACAGCCGGACACAGGACGGGAAGACGGAGGAGGAAGCAGAGACACTTTGGAGAAAGGTGAGGCTTCACGGGACCCAGGCCCACCCCTAGCATCTCCCCAACTCCTGCCACCTCCACCTCCACCTGTTCACAGGTGAGGCAGAGGCCAGGACTGGCAGGCAATGGAGGGAGGGAGGGAGGGCTGGTCTCCTGGGGGAAGGAGGACAAGCAGGGGACACACAGGGTCTGTCCTATCTAACACGTCTCTCAGCCTAAATGAAGACTCCTTCTCACTTGCCAAACCCCAGCAAACAAACAAAGCTGGGATGGGGGCCTGGTCCCCACAATGTCCAAACCATACTCAGCTCATACTCAGTTGAGCAGCTGTGAAAGGGGAAGATCTGTGAGGTAGTGAGTTCCCCGTCCCTGGGAGTATTTGAGCAGAGGCTGGTTCCACCCTCTACAGGGAGATTGCATAAGGGATTCCCTGCCTGAGAACAGGGGCCTGGAAAGGGGTGCAGGATGGTGAGGTGGGGGCAGGGGGCATCGCAGGGCTGGTGGCTGCCGCAGACCTGCTGAAGTTCTCCTGCACCAGGTTGGTGTTCATGTAGCAAAGCTCCACCTCCAGGAACTTCATCAGGGGCAGAATGGCCTGGGAAGGGGGGCAGGGGGCTTGTCTGGTGCTGGCCCTTTCCGGTCCCACTCCCATTCCCTGGCCCTGATCACCTGGAAGTCACCACCTTCTTGAGTCCCAGGGACACAGGGCCAGGAGCTTCCATGGGCATCATTCGGAATGTCGGATGCTCTGGCCTCCACCCCCTCCCCGCCCTCCTCTGCCCCGCTGTTCAGTCTGTTCCGGCCATGCTGGCCTCCTCTATCATCCTTGAACCTGCCACAGAAAGCCCCTGCTGTCCCCTCTGCCTGGATGCTCTCCCCGGTGACATCCTCACAGCTCCCTCCCCTACTAGAATATAAGCGCTAGCAAGGTAGGGATTTTTGTTCTGTTGCTCACTGATACTTCCCCAGTGTCTAAATCAATGCCTGGAGCAGATTAGGTTCTTCATAATTAGTCGGTGAATTAATGAATCACCTTTCCTCGAACAACCAGAAGTGTGCCATTGTTACCCCCATTCACGGGTGAGATGACTGAGGCCAGCCAAGAGGGACATGCTGAAGGCTGTTTGGCCGTAAAGCCCAAGCCCCTCACTGACCCCCACTGCAGCCCCCAGGGCAAGATGCCTCAGGCAACTGACCAGCACCCCATGGAGTGACCCCAGCCCCCAGTCCCCTCCAGCACCCAAGGAGGAAACCAAGGCCCAGGGAGGGAACATGCCCTGCCAGGTCTGGGGGTTCACCTCTGACACCCCAAGGCCTTCAGCCCCTTCACCACCCCAGACCCAGTGAGCTGGCAGGGCAAGGCCAGCAGGTGGCAAGGGTCACTCACATCCTCTGGCAGGACGGACTCCCTGACGCCCACAAGTTTCTGGATGTGCTTGGCGATGCCCACCTCCAGCTGGGGACACAACCCGGGTGGTGGGTCAAGAGGGGTCGGGCTGGGGGCTCGAGTTTAGGTTTAGGAAGGGGTGGGGTTGGCCGTCAGCCCGGGTCCTGTGTGGGGCCAGGCTCGAGGCCGAGGCTGGGGCAGGGTGGGGGGCCCAGCAGGGTGGGACGAGGTACCTGCTCTGCCAGGGTGCGGACGCCCATGCGGATCTCGTGGCCTAGCCCGGCCAGTGCGCCCTGCAGCTGGGCGTGCAGCGTGTTCTGCAGCTGCCCCTGCTCGAGCATGGTCCCCACGCGCTGCTCCAGTGCCTCCCATGCCAGCTGGGTGGGAAGCTTGCCGATGACAAGCCGCAGCTGCTCCATGTCGTTCACCACCACGCACAGCTGGGAACACGCAAGGACGGAGGAATGCATGCAGTGCCCGGTGGGCAGGCTCCAAAGCCACCGGGCCAGGCCCCTGGCACCCAGCTCCGGCCCTCACCATGTTGGCTGCCTGGCCCTGGTCCTTCTGGCCTGCAGAGAGCTCGCGGGCTCGGGCCTTGATGAGGCTGCAGTACACCAGCGCCAGCCGACAGGTGTCCTGGGGTAGGATGGGAGCAGGGGGGAGAGTCAGTGGGGGGAAGCCCGGGAGGGGCAGAGGTGGGGAGGCGCAGGAACCCCAGAAACTTGGGAGCTTTGGGACATGGGCCTTTGGAGGCTGCTAGGGTGAGCCCTTGGGAGAACCAGGGTGGGTGGTAGCAGGGGCGTCCTGGGGGAGGCTTGGAGGACATGATAGGAGATGCCACACCTCCACGAACTTGACGGTGATCATGAAGGCCTCCTCCACATCAGGCCAGTCCAGCTGTCGAGCCGTGTGGCTAATCTGGGTGAAGCAGGTGGACAGATCTACGGCCGAGGTGCTATGCTTGGTCAGCTCCCCCAGGGGCACCAGCTGGAGGGGTGCGTGGAAAGGAGGGCTCAGGGCCCAGCCACATCCACCCCTGCCCTCCTTCCTTCAGCAAGACTGCAGAGAGCTGGGCTGGGGGCTACAAAAGGGACTTCCAAGGTTCTGCCCAGACCCTGCATCCTGACCCCAGGCTGCAGGACTGGTCTGCAAAGGGAAGCCAAAGGTTTGAGGAGGCAGCATTTTGCAGACAACTGACCTCAAGAGCAACCACAGGGTGCGTTCAGAGCAGGCTTCCTGCTTCTACCAGGCCCCGAGGACTGGGCAGAGCCCCAAGCCCCAGCTCTGTCCTCGGGACTCCGTTCCCAGCCCCACCCCTGCACAAGGCCCCGCCCCCACCTTGTCCATCTGCACAGCCCGCTGGACGCGGGCCAGGGCCACACTGTACGTTTTCTGCAGCCAGGAGGGGATGGCCGGCTGGAACCAGCGGTGGAAGCCATCCAGGGCCAGGACTCCGTCCCTGGGGAGAGCCCAGACTCAGCCTGGGGGAGGCTCAGGCTGGGCCCCAGCCCTTTCCCTCCGCAGCGGCCCCGCATCCTAGATCCCACCTCTCAGAGGGGACGGGGCCCAGCTGGCAGAGCTCCTTGAGGCTGACATAAAGCTGGAAGAGACTCTCGCCTATCTCCAGGGACATGGGGCACCCCACCGCCACCACGTGGTCCTGCACTCGCTTGGCCACCTAGAAGGAAAAGCGTGGTGGGCAGGGAAGGGGGCGTGTCCAGAGCCAGGGCGGAGGGCAGGGCCGGAGGAGCGAGGAGTGAGGAGGGTCTCACCAGCCACTGCAGCTCCAGGAAGGCCGTGGAGAAGAGGTCAATCCTGAGGACACTGGAGGGAAGGCAGCAGAGGTGACCCGGTGGCCACACCCCCATGTCCCTCTGGTCCCAGTTCTGGGCCCCTGCCCCTCCGCCGCTCACTCACTTGTGGAAGATCTTGCCCCACGTGAGCTGGCACTGACGCAGGTCGCCGATGACGTCCTGAACCAGGTTCAGCAAGGCCTTTCCCGCCGCCAGCAGGCCCTGGCAGGGACGGAGGTGGGCTGAGCAGGGCCGCGAGGGACAGGCACCCCCCACCCCTACACACAGCCGCCCCGGCCCTCACCTGCACCATGGGCTGGTGGTGCTGCTGCTTCACGTGGAACCATTCGACGGTGCCAGTCTATCGGTAAAGAGGCAGTGAGCAGGCAGGGGTGGCTAGGCCCTGGCACACACCCTGCCCAGCCCCGGGGTGGGCACCCTACCCGCAGGGCCTCTGTCACCAGGCGGGGCAGTGGTTGGCTGTTGGGGCACAGTTCTCCAAAGGCCTTCATCTTGCACATCTGTGCCAGCACCCTGCGAGACAGAGGCTGCGTCCACAATGCCCCCTCCCACCCTGGGGATGCCCCCACCTCCTCCCTCTTCCCTGACTCCACCAAGGAAGGAGAAGGGAAGCCCCTGACCTGAGCAGAGCCTGCAGCCGGGCTGGGGAGTCGGGCACAGAGAGGGGGAAGACGGACCGGAACTTCCGGATGAGGGAGAGGCCATAGGCCAGCAGAGAGCTGAACGAGGCGGCCAGCTCCTCCATCTGCAGAACCCGGAGGTGCCCCAGGCGGGAGCTGCTTGACAGGTCTACGGGGCCCTCGTAGGCTCCTCGCCCACCCCCACCCCACCCCTTGCCCACCTGCTCTGCCTTGAGCCGGCCCTGGATCCACTGGTACTCGATGCTGGTGATGGCGTGCAGCAGGCAGTTGCTGGGGAACTCGAGGCTCTGGTAGAGGCGGCTGTAGGCCAACCACTGCCTGCAGCAGACAGGAGTGTCCTAAGGGGCCCCGGGGAGAGCCCACCCTTCCCACTGCTCACCCCGGGCCTCGAGCCTCCTGTCAGAGCCTCCCACAGCTCCAAAGCCTCCCATGGGTCCCCCTCAACTGGCAGAGGCTGCAAACCGGTGGCCAAAGGTGACCCCCAGGAGTATTTTTTTTTTTGGCTCCCACCAGGTGTTTTTCAAAACTGTAAATTAACTACCCGTCCTTTAAATTAGGATACTTGTCATTTAAAAAATCCAGGATTTCTT
>PVKY010001386.1:0-32473 GCA_004027775.1 Bradypus variegatus
GCAGCTGTTGTGGAAAACAATTAAACAGAGAATTACCAGAAATTGGAACTCTTATTCATTGCTGGTGGGACTGTATAATGGTACAGCCACTCTGGAAGACAGTTTGGTGATTCCTTAGAAAACTAGATATAGAGTTACCCTTCAATCCAGCAATTTCACTTCTCAGTATATACCCAGCAGATCTGAAAGCAGCGATATGAACAGACATTTGCACACCGATGTTCATAGCAGCATTATTCACAATTGCTAAGAGATGGAAACAATCCAAATGCTCTTCAAAAGATGAGTGGATAAATAAAATGTGGTATATACACCTGATGGAATACTACGCAGCAGTAAGAAAGAATGAGGTCTTGAAACATAAGACAACATGGATGAACCCTGAAGACATAATGCTGAGTGAAATGTCAGACACAAAAGGAGAGATGCTGTATGTTACCACTAATGTGACCCCTGTGAAAAATGTAAAATAAATATTTTTATATCATAGAATGCAGGGGACATAGGGATAGACAGCAACTAGTGAAGGGGGAACGATAATCTAATAACAGATAAGCTACTGACGGTAATCTCAATGTTGTGGGAATGCTGAGGAATGACTACGGTTTGCAAACTTTCTTGGGTATGGTAGGATCATGTTGGAAGCAATGTAGCTATTCTAGGTTGTTTTTCTTATTTTTTTCTTGGGGTATGGTAGGAACATGTTGGAAGCAATACAGTTATTTTAGATTATTTGGTTTTTCTTATACCTTTGTCTGATTATGGTTTGTTAATTTTCTTGGGGTATGGTAGGAACATGTTGGAAGCAAAGTAGTTATTTTAGGTTATCTGTTTTCCTTAATCCTTTGCTTTGTTTTGTTTGAACTGTTGTGGGGTTTTTCTATTTGTTTATTTTAATTTTTCGATAAAGTTAAAAAAATAAAAATAAAATCTGCTGAGAGAAAAGTTTACCTGGCTTGGCAATCCCACTTCTAGGTGTATACCCCAAGCACTGACAGCAGGGACTTGGGCAGATACTGGCGCACTGATGGCCAGCGCAGCGTTCTTCTCAATAGCCAATGGCAGAAACCGTCCAAGTGTCCGTCAGCAGACAGATAAACAAAATGTAGCACATTCATACAACGGACTATTCAGCCATAAAAAGAACTGAAGTGCTGGTCCATGTGACAACACAGATGAACCCTGAAGACCTCATGTTGGGTGGAATAAGCCACACACAAACGGACAGATACTGTAGATCTCAGTGAAGTAATTAGGATAAGCAAACTCCTAAGAGTTAGCATGTAGAATGCAGGTGACAAGGGGCAGGGATGGGGGTGGGGAACAGGGAGTCAATGTCAACGCCTAACTTGTACAGTTTCTATTTGGGTTGATTTTAAAGGTTTGGAAACGGGTGTTGGTGATGGTAGCAAAACACCATGAGTGTCATCAACAGCACTGAATTACATATGTGAATGTGGTTAAAAGGGGAAATTTTAGGTCATATATATGTCACTACGATAAAAAATACAAAATAGACTGTACAACACAGTGAACCCTACTGTATACAACTGAGTACAGTTAACGCAATTATAAAAATGTCCTTTCATGAATTATAACAAATATACCACACTAATGCAAAGTGTTAATAACCAGGTGGTATATGGGGAAAAAACACACCACTGTATTGTAAACTATGAACAATTCATCAATTGTAATAACAAAAGTCCCACACTAATGCAGAGTTAATAGCAGTGTTAATAATGGGGAGGTACATAGGAACGCTGTATTTTCTACATGATTTTCTGTAAACCTATAATTTCTCTAATTAAAAAAATTTTTTTAAATTAAATGACTGTTCTTTGGGCTGATTTATCTCGCTAAAAGCAATAACTTGAAATTAGATTAAATATAAAATCCACTTGCTTCTAAGAGAAAGAAAAAATGAAATCAGAAAGCAAGGAGACACCAGATCAAAAGAAAAAAGGAGTGGCAACATTGACATCTTTACAAGGACAGACTTAAGGACACAGGATAAAGAGGATAAAACAAGCATAAACTTGCACGCATGAAACAACACAGCAGTTACACACAAAAAGTAAAAACCATTAGAAGTTCAAAAAAATTAAATAAAAAAGTACAATTATAATGTGAGATTTCAATATTCCTCTCACTAATGGAAATACCTAGCAGACAAAACATAAGGACACAGAATTGTTAAACAACAGATTAAATACATTTATTAATAACCATATGAAACTTCACATCTCTCAAATAGATAATGTAAGGGTGTTTCGTTTAGTTTTTTTTTTGGTATGTCCTTTTACCCCAATCAGTTATGTAACTGGCCACAAAGAACACCTTAAAAACTTTTTAAAAGTAAAGCATTTATAGGCTGAAGACCTCAACCAGAACGTAATAAAATTAGAAATTAAAAAGAGGCAACCCAAAACTCTTAGCTAGCTGGAAATTAAGAAAAATACTTCTTGAAAACCCGTAGATCAAAAAGAAAACAAGGAAATCACAAGTGTCTAGAAAGCCATGGAAAGGAAGACACTTTATAAAATACCAAGCCAAAGCTGTACCTAGAGAAAAATCTGCAATCATGACTGCCTTCCTTATACAAAAGATGAAAAATTCAGAGGCTAAGCATTTAGCTTATAGGAATAAGAGGAGTAAAATAAATAAAGAGAAACTAGTCAGAGAAATTAAAGTTAAAAGCTGAACTCAATGAAGTAGAAAACAAACAGGACATGACAAAAACTGAAAGCTGCTTTCCCACTGGGGCCAGGTTTGGGGTCGGTGAGGCCAGTGCTTTTCCGTAAAGGCCAATCAGTATTTCAGCACCGTCAGGGCCATCCTGTTTCTGGCTCCACCTTGTAGTGAGAGCAGGCACCCAGGATGCGCGGATCAATGAGCACAGCTTTGTTCCTGTAAAACTTTGTTTACAAAAATGGGCAGTGGGGTGCTGGTTTTGGCCCACAGGCCCTGGTTTGCTGAAATGGATAAATCTCCTGTGAGCTGCCCCAGTTTGTTAATGCTGCCATTTTGCACAACACCAGAAATGGATCGGCTTTTATACAGGGGGTTACACAGTTACAGTCTTAAGGCCATGAAGTGTCCAAGGTAAGGCATCAGCAATCGGGCACCTTCACTGGAGGATGGCCAATGGTGTCCGGAAAACCTCTGCTAGCTGGGAAGGCATGTGGCTGGTGTCTGCTTGCCCCCAGGTTGTGTTTCAAAATGGCTTTCTCCAAAATGTCAGCATCAGCTTCCAAAGGCCGTCTTCAAAACATCTGTCTCAGCTGAAGCAGGAAGCTTCTTCTGTCTGAGCTTCTATATGGTGCTCTAGTAAACTAATCAAGACCCATGCTGAATGGGTGGGGCCACACCTCCATGGATATAACCTGATCAGAGTTATCACCTACAGTTGAGTGAGTCACGTCTCCATGGAAACAACCTAATCCAAAGGTTCCAACTTAAACAACACTAATACGTCTGCCTCCATAAAATAGTATTAAAGAACAAGGCTTTTTCTGGGGGACATAATACAGCCAAACCAACACATGAGCTTAAGAAGAAAATGGAGAAAAAAAACCAGACCAGATTAGAAATGGAAAAGGAGACATGCTCAAAGGTCAAGAAGGCCAAAGGAATTTTACCCGCATCCTACATGTAAGGGTCTGGCCATGATGGAACTCCCAAGCCCCTAACCTCAGCAGCTAGGAGAGTCTACTTTCCTAGCCCACCCTCCCACAAACCCTTCTTTCACGGTGTCTGCAAAGCTCTTAAGGAAGGCACATGGTGCCCCATGCCCTAAGACGTCAGCACCCAGTCAGGTCTACGGATGGGAGACTTGGTTTATGGCGGGGTTCCTGGCTTGCCGACTGGACAAGCCCCCATGGTGGTCTGATCCTCAGCCCTACCGCTGTTGGCCTGAGGGCACCCTGGCTGTGAGCAGGTTGTAGAGGTGGCTGCCTGAGCTTTGACGGTCCTGCCGAGTGAAGAAAGGGACAGCAACCATGACCTGAATGTGTTACAGGCTCTGTTCTGGGAGAGGAAGGCAATTTTCTGAAATGGTTTCAGGCTCTTTCCTTCTCTGTGCCCAGTTTACCGATGAGTCCATCAAAGGAATTGTTTCTGTTACAGCGTTTTGGATTTCTAGGATTTCCCTTTTTTCCCATTTTTTATTCTGCAATACTTTCAAACTTTTAGGACAGTTTTGAAAAATACAAACCCCATACAGAGAATTCCAACATACCCCTAACCCATGCCTCCACTCTCTCCTGATGCCAAGACTCATAACTTTAACATTATGCTACACTGACCGTATCATTCCATCCACCCATCTGTCCTTCCATCCATCCGTCCTCCATCTGTCGATCTACCTGCCAGTTTGGATTTATTATGTCTCCCAAAATGCCATTATCTTTGATGTAATCTTGTGTGGACAGATGTATTGGTGTTGATTAATTTGTAATTCTTTGATTGAGTGCTTCCGTGGAGATGCGACCCCCCCCCAACTATACGTGATAACTAGGGATAATTCCCATGGAGGCGTGGCCCCGCCTGTTCAGCGTGGGCCTTGATTAGTTCACTGGAGCACAATACAAGCTCAGACAGAAGGAACAAACTTGCTACAGCCAAGAGGGACACTTTGAAAAACACACAGGAGCTGAGAGAAGAGCTGCAGATGAGAGATAGCTTGAAGACGGCCAGTGAAAGCAGACTCTTGCGCCAGAGAAGCTAAGAGAGGACAAATGCCCCAAGAGCAACCAAGAGTGACATTTTGAAGATGAGCTGCAGCCTAGAGAGAAACATTCTGGGAGAAAGCTATTTTGAAACCAGAACTTGGAGCAGATGCCAGCCACGTGCCTTCCCAGCCAACAGAGGTTTTCCAGACACCACTGGCCATCCTCCAGTGAACCTGATTGTTGATGTGTTACCTTGGACACTTTATGGTCTTAAGACTGTAACTCTGTAACCAAATAATCCCCCTTTATAAAAGCCAATCCATCTCTGGTGTCTTGCATTCCGGCAGCATCAGCAAACCGGAACACCACCTATCTGCCTGCCTGTCCAGTTGTCAGTCCATTTAGTGAACACTTGCGTGCAGGGTGCATACATCACACTCCTTGAATGCTTCATTCTTCCACGTATGTTTCCTAAGAACAAGGATATTCATTTATGGATTCACCTTAAATGCAGTGATCAAGTTCATGAAATTTAACTTTGCTATATAAAGTGTTCATTTCTATTCTGTTGCTTTCTTATGTCCCAATATTGTTCCATTGAGCCTTTTCTCTTCCCTTATTAGATCCCATCCAGGATTATGTACTGCATTTGATTGTCACTGGAACTTCGGGTGCTCCCTCGCTCTTTTTTTACACGGTGGGAAACTCAAACAACGAGAACTTTCCCACCCAGCCCCTCCCAAGCACTCTGCTCTGTGGTCTTAACCACAGTCACAATACCGTGGGGATCTCTCTCAATTCTAGAGTTTCCGCATCTCTGTTTACATCACCCACCTCTGCCTGCATGTGGTCCACTTTCCCCATTAGATTCCTTAGTGGATCAATCACAGTTATTTTAAATTACTCATCTGATAATTCCAAAATCTCTGGCACCTAGAGGCAGAAGCCCTTCCGTGCGCTTCTCCTTACTGTTTGGGCTCCTCTGGGACCAGCGCAGGCACTCAAGAGACTTTTGAGGAAACTGAGTGAGTCAAAACACAAACACCAACCACAACTAAAGGAGAATGGCTTCCCGTTGCCCTGACCCGAATTGACAGCAAACCACGTAATAGCTCAAAACAGAAACACTCACCCTCACACCATGAAAAATGAGAGGGAAACCTTTCTTGGGTAACTTCTCCCAGCCAAGCAAGGAGGTCACCACTTTGGGGTCTGCGCAGACTTCGAGTTCCTGATGATAGAAGAGTCTGGACGGCAGAGCCAGCAGGGCTGAGTGGGATCTGTAGTTCTTCACGAGCTTGGTAACCTGCGAGGAGCGTGCGGGGAACGAGTGAGTGAGGGAAAGACGACATGTGATACAAGAATAGCTTCCATCAGAGGGCTCCACCTGGCAATGCTGAGACCCCTGCTTGGCCTGTCCCTACCCCATCTCGTGAGGACAGGCGCTCTCACCCCAGACCAAGATCCTCAAAAAGCCCATTTTACTTAGGAAAGGTGGACAGCAGGAAAAGCAAAGCAGGCCTCTCTGACCCTCTCTTGGGTGCAGACTTCACGACATCCACACAGCTAAGACTGTTTCTCTCTGAAGGGGACAGACGGCTCCTGGCAGCCAGGTGAAGGACGGTGGGTGGCACCTTCCACAGCACATGGCCTTTCACGGAGCCTGCTCCCAAGCTGCACCCAGGAGCTGGCAAGAGGGGCTCCGGAACCCCAAGGCCAGGGTGGCTGGGGATGCAGCAACTCTCGAGGGCATGGTGGGTGTGTTGGGCTGGGAGGATCTGGTTGTGATTTCATTCACACAGCTAATGACGATGCTGTTCACTGTCACCAGTACGTGGGACACCCGCCAATGGTCCAGGAAGCTCATGCAGAGGGAGGCTCTACCCGGGCCCTCCAGCAGACGGGGCCCTTCCTTTCTGACCCACAGGTGACAAGACATTTGTAGCTTGAATTGCAATTTGGAATTCCTAGCACGTCCAGTCTCTAAGACGCTAACCAAAACCCCACACTTACTTTAGGGTTACAGACCACTCTGGCCTAGACGCGTGCAGGGAGACAGGCAGGGATAAGCGGGAAGGGAGCAGATGGCTCCCGGCTCTCTGGTCAAGCCGGGCGAGCAGGGTGGGCCTGCACTCCGTGGCCGCCCTGCTGGGAGCATGCGCCCTGAGAGCCACCGCTGCATGGAGGCAGGCTGCGCCACTTAGTTCTGTTGGGTGGAGCCGCTCACCAGGTCCCCCTCCGCACTGCAGCTGCTCCCAGACAGCAGGGGCAGGTGGCGTCTTGCCTGCAGGCAGAAGAGCTCTTACTGCACTCTGCTCTGTCTCCTCTTGGGGGCCATTTCATGTGGGCTCTTCAGAGGATTCCTGGGGATCCCCCAGTGGCCCAGCAGGAGGACACGTCTCTACCGTGAGTGGTCCCTGTGCGTCTCCCCGGCGCTGTTTACTGCACCCTTTCGCCCCTTTTCTAGTTTCCAGTGGGTACTGGGCTCAGCTGCTGGTTGCCTGGAATTGGCTCCAAGCCATTTCCCAAACACCTGCCCTAGTTCAGACGGAGAGCATGTTGGAATTCCAGAATTCAGAGAAGTTGGCTGCCCGGACGTGGCCCTGAAGAGCCAGTGGAGGGCCTCCCACAGAAGCCCCCGATGCCACGGATGGGAGACCTCTCCTGAGCAGGCCTCTTTTTACAGTAAGGTACAAGAGTTACTTCCCATTTTCCCTACACTAGCAGAGTAAGGCAGATTTATGTCCTTTCACTGTCTGTGACCCCATGGAAACCCAGGCACTGCAGCAGACTGCCTGATGAAGGACCGTGATGAAACACATCCCTTGGTACAAGTGGCTTCCACCCCATCTGGGGGCGCTTGCAACCCCCGACCAAGTCTCTGCCATCAGGACCCAAGCCTCGAGCTTCTCAGCTGGGAGCACGTGGGTTCTGTGGAGTGGAGAAGTGGGGGAGAAACCCCCTCCCCATCCTTCTCCTCTGGGAACGAAAGAGCCTCCCCTGGAGTGTGACTTGGCAGAGACAGACCAAGCAGAGAGCCCCACAGTGGGCAGCCAGCTGCAGGTGTGTCCTCACGGGCTATGAACCCATCACCTGCTCCAAGACTCTCCTCTTGCTTCCTTCAGGGCACCCTGACAACAACGAAGAGAGAGGCTGTGGGCTTACCAACAAGGGGTTGTATGCACCACACGCACCAAAAGCATTTTCATCTCTCAGGTATGCTGGCCGAGACATCAATCTCTCCAACATGGACACGTTCAGCCCATAGGCCATTGCGAGTCTGGACTTAATGACCGGTCCGAGCTGCATGGGGTCTCCGGCAAGTACAATCTGTGGTACAGAAAAAAGCACCCAGACCAGCGGAGGAGGGTGAGGGTGAGGGTGAGGGGTCACACATGTGCTCACACTACAAGGTGGAATGGGTGCCAGGACAGAGGAGAGCAAGACACTCTGGGAGAGGAGCAGGCTGGGGGTCTCCCACGCCCCTTGCCGGAGGCCTCAAGGTGCAGGGCTGTGGCAGTAAGAGGTAAGAGGCGTGGCAGGACAGGCAGGCCAGGCCACGCAGGCCCAGCCCCATGGCCACTCCGGCTGCTGGGAGGAGAGAGGAGAAAGAGCCGCAGAGAACAAGAGAAGAGGCTGGGAGACCAGAGAGGACAGAGCTGGGACTGTCCAAGCAAGAAGACCACAGAAATGGATAGACCAACGAGCCTCTCCAGGACTTCTCTCTCCAGCTTTACCCTTGTATTTCTCCCACGTGCCCCCCAAGTCCTGCCAGGAATCTCTCCGAGTGGTAAAGAGCCCAGGACCGAATGCACTGGTCGTCTCCGTCTGCCCTTGGAAGTGCCACCCTGTGCCTTCCCCTCCATGCTCCCTCTGTCACCTGATGGTGCCACAATCCCCAAGGGTCCGGATGGGCGGGTCTGGTGGGGAAAAGGTAAGGACTGAGTCCCAGGTGGGACTCTGAAAAGGAGGGGCTCTCAGGAAGAGCCCCACAGGCCCAGACAGCAGCTGCCAAATGCCTGCTGCTCACTGAGGGTGGATGGGGAGGGAACGAGGAAGTGCCCAAGGAGGACCTGGGGGCAGGTAAACCGACAAGGTCCTGTAAAGGATGACTGGAATGAGAGGGGGCAGGAGGCCCTGGACGGGGCGGGAGAGAGCCAGGAGCAGACTAAGCCTTTCTCAGAGGCAACAGCCTGGCTTCTCAGGCAGGCAGAGCACATTCACCAGCCCTCGATGGAAGCAGCCACTGTGTGCTTTCACTTTCCCCTGACCGCTGCCCCATCTCTTCTGTAAACCCTCAGGGTCTTCCCACCCAGCTACCGGCTCTGGGAAGGCAGGGACCACACAGGCTGCATTTACAACTGGATCCCTAAGAACTGGAAATGAGTGAGAGAAGAAGCAGCCCTTTTCCTCCTGGTCCAGAAGGAATGAAACACACAAGGAAGGCGGCGCTGGAACTGTGTTGGGCTACCAGGGAGGGGGCTCGGGAAAAACCAAGAACAACAGACACGCGAGCCTCACCTGGCCACTGAGGTTTGAAACGAGCCCCAGAGGGATAAGGCACTCGGGTTCACTCGCCTGCCCGGCTTCATCCACGAACACGTGTGTGAAATGTCCAACTCTAGAGGCAAAGAAGGTCCAGAAGGTAATTTCTGTCACATCAATTTAGGCACTTCAGGCAACTCGGAATTGGCGTGCAAGCCTGGTTGGGGTGACAAGCGACTCAACAAGCCTGCCCGGCGACTTGGGTGATGCCATGGAACAAAGAGCCTGGAACAGCACCCGGCCCCCAAAAGAAACCCCGGAGAACAGAGCAGGGGGGTGGGCTCATCTCGGGGGCCGCACAAGCAGAGGGCCATCCTGAGCAGCCGCTACCTCTAGATGTGATGTCCAGTGGACCCAGCAGCCCCCAGCTGTGTGGCCTTTGCTTCCTTGTGTGAGGACTAAGACAGGCAATCACCGCGCAGCTGAGCACAGGACCCCAAGGCTGAGTGCTCCTGCTAGGATGTACTCTCCGTCTCTCTGTTTCCCCTTGGCTACCCCTCCCGGCCATGTTCTAGCCAAGGCACTGCCCCAACTCCCTCGAGCATGTGACACACCAAGCGCAAGCCATGCTGTCGAGCCTGAGCCCTGGGCCGGCCTGCGCAGCCCTCTGACTGCCTCGTCAGACACAACCCAGCACCCTGTGACACAGGAGGAAACGGATCCAGAGCAGACAGCCTGCCCTAAGCCTTGGAGCTGAGACCGACTTGAAAGCGCTGGATGAGGCCAACACCACCGACATGGTCGCAGTGGGCTCAGTGAGTTCAGAATGCAGGTGGGACAGCTGTGGGTGACCCTTTTCTGTTTCCACCGGTAGGCACTTTATATCTTTAAACCAGGCATGAGTCTGTATGCCTCACACTGTCATCTCCAAAACAATACCCCTGGTCTGTCCCACTGAGAGACGAAGAAGTCAATACACATTTAGCCTCCTACCTATGCCCTAACCCACTGATAAAAATGTAAAGTGTCCTTCTCAGAATACAAACATTTTGGGTTTGCAATCCTGTGAGAATTATGGTTATTTAAACTTAATTCTGGAAGATGGCAGGTCTCCCAGTGTGGATGGCCCTGCTCTGTGTCACTGCCCCCTTGGCCTCCTCCTGTCCCTTCACTGAACCCCGCCCCTTCCTGCTTCGGCGTGTTCCACAGGCTTTCCCAATAGCCTGGAACGCTCCTTCACACTGGACTCGGCTCCTTCCTCGTCATTTTTCTGGGGCTCAGCTGACTCCTCACATCCTCAGCGAAGCTTTTTCTTAGGGTCCTCACCCAAAGGAACGGCTCTAAGCGCAGTGTGCACTTAGGTGTCTCCCGGCTGGCACCCTGCTTCTCTGTGTGCAGCTCACTCATGAGTGGGAGCGGGGTCCGCGTCTGTCCCCACCCAGGCCTCCCTCCTGACCCAATCTCCGCCCTCAATGAGGCAATGCTGGCTGGGGACCACGGGGGCTGACCCCGAAGCCCACCCTATTCCTGCCACACACTGTGCCATCAGCGGGAGGAAAACACAACCGCCTACGTGACAGCCTTTAAAACAAGACAAAATGGATTCTCAACAGGGGAGTTTGTTCTTTTGGGAAGTTTCTGTATCTCAAGGCTCTTGGCCCATGGACCTCAACTGTCACAAACACAGCACCTCGCCACTCACTCTTGTCTCTCGTGGGAGGATCTGTTTGCGCCGGAATGGTGGGGAGCTCAAAATGAGCAGCGTTCTAAGGGTAAGATACAGGCTGGATTTCGAAGACTTGTAGACATAACGGGAGAGAACATAAAGCGCCTCATCAGCTACTCACTTGAACCACGATTAGACAGCAGTATTTTGGATATGTTAGAATAATGAAGAGACAGCATCAGAATGGACGCGTTTCTTTCCACGTGTTCAATCCCCGGGCTGAGGAGACTGACTCTGCGGCTGCTTTAGGTGACTCTGGCCGGGGTGGCCGCAGGGTCCCTGCACCCTGGCGCCTCTCTCCACAGGCCTCCCCCTGGCTGGCGGCCAAGGTCTGCCTTCTGGCGCTCCCCACTCACTCACAGCCACCACGCTCACCCCTGGGGCCACTGGGGCGCTGCAGGGCCCTCTGAGAAAGGGGCCTACCAATCCCTCCCCACTCACCGAGGGTCTTCTGGGGGTACCCTTCTCAGCCTGGCTCCCAGCTGCCTCCTGCGGCCCCTCTGCTGTGGGCCCCTCCCTCCCACTCCCTCTGGGAACCCCTTCTCTCTGCCCTTCCTATTGTGGGGCCCCTCTCATCTCTGGGGTCTCGGGTGGCTGCTGGCCGCCCCTCCCTGGGGAGCTCTGGGAGGGCTCTGCGCTCACCGCACTCCTATCTGGTAGAAGAGCCCCGCGCTGCTGCAGGTCGTGATGATCAGCCGGAAGCGTGAGGCCTTCCAGATGTCCTCCCCGTCCCTGCAGTACGGCTTAATGGTGTCGATGATGATCTGCAGAGAAACGCCAGCTCATTTACCCAATTAATGAGCACTTATTCAAAACGGACAGAGACACAGAGCTGAATACGTCCCATTGCCAGTCCTTGATTGTGCCTAAGTAACGATTTAGGATTGTTTTCTCTAATGGAAATATATCAATTCAGTCCTTTTTATGAGGACTCTAGAATCATGAATTAAATATATACTCCTGCAGACCCCTCCTCAAAACAACCTTATACATCTTGTACATTCCCACTGCTTTTTTAAAGCAATATTGCATCTTAAATGCAAACCAGGAACTCACAATTTCCTAAACGGATACTTTAACCAAACTTATAAAACAGAAATAAAAAGAAGCAATACATATGTGGTATCAAACAAGAAGAGGAGTTTAAGCAAAGAATGCCCATAATAGAGCTGATAATTCATAAAGCATGAAAATGCAACAAATAGCTGGGAACAGAATTCTGTGACTGACACTAAGCTAATGCAGAGGTACTAGCAAGTTCTCATCGCCGTCCCCTGCAGCCTGCCCAGCCCCACCGCCGCCGGCAGCGCCGGAGGCCCCAGGGCTGCGCTCACCTCCTCCAACCTGCAGGTGGCATTGACACGCACCATGGCCCCGGGCCGCAGCACCCCGCTCTCGTGCAGCCGCAGGCACACGAGGTCGGCAGCACTGTTGGAGGGTGCGCAGACCAGGATCCGGCTGTCCGGCAAAGCGTGATACACCTGTATCGGAAGCACAAGACAGGTGTCAGCTGCCAGGGGCAGGGAAGACACGGCACTCAGCGTCGCCCAGGCTACCATGCCCGACCCACGCAGGCTCGGCTGGGTGGGCTCTGACAGGACCCCTCGCCGCAGATACCGGCCAAGCCTGACGTGAAAATGCCCCGTCGCACGTGCTGCCGAGACCCAGCTGGGGTGCATGGGGGCTCCGCGGGGCGTAGCTGCTCCCAGCAGACAGACTGCGTGAAGGGCTCCCCACTCAGGCTGCTGCTCGGCCCCGGTCGACGCTCAGCAGAGGTTTGCAAATCTGAGTCCTGAGCGACGCAAAAAATGCTAAAACACACCATCTTCAAAAATCCAATTTTAAATTTAAATGGAAACACCAGAAACTTCTGCAGAATGGTGGCTTTCACTACTACTGTAAAGGTAACTTCTTTTCTGATGTGACTGATTTACTTGTCCAAAGATGAAGATATTCCTTTCTAAACCTATGAAATAAGCTTTTAAAATTTTACGTATTTACATAACACACACAAAAACACAACAGAACGTTATGAAATAACTGGAACTTTCTGGTTCTGTAACTTGAACTAACGCTTCCTGAGGACCCAAGCACAGCACAGGAGTCAGGAGCCTAGAAGCACAGGTGACCGCTAGTGTTACCTGTAAAACAGCCTCGATTATCGTCAGTGTCTTTCCAGTTCCGGGAGGTCCAAAGAGAATATACGGCAGGGGGCGGCAGTCACCGCTCAGAATTCTTCTAACAGCTAACTTCTGATTTTCATTTAGTACGGGATTGAAGAATTCCTTCTCTGTTGCTTTGGGGACCTGTGATTCGTTTCCTGCATTCAAAGTGGAGGAACAGGCTGGGTTAGAGGGCACCAAATGCCGCGCAGCAGCACCACGTGCTGCCACTTAGGCCGGGGGCTGCGGCTCCAGCTGCCTCTAGGGATAAAGTAGCACCAGAGCCCGAGAGGGAGGAACTCTGCAGAGGGCTGCTGCAGCAGAGCACGAGGCAAACACCCGGAAGGAGTCTGGGCTCCACTCAGCAGAGCCAGTAAGTTAACCCAGCTCCCCCAGAGGCCACACACAGGCCGCACCACGCATTCTTCTGCATGTGTAAGCAAGATCCCCTAAAACAGCAGAGACGTGGTTCAGAAATACCTATGACAGCCCAAAAGATCACAATGATGCAAGAGCCACCCATAACCCCAAAGCCTCTTCAGAATATCACCTGCAACACCGACCCGTCACCTGGCCTTGGTCAAAGTAACACACTGCTCGCCTCTCTCAGCCCCACAGCAGTCACTGATGGACAGCGCCCCAACCTTCTTGCTCCTGCCTCATGCCAACACTTCCCAGGGAGCCAGGGGCAGGCACCCCCGACCCAGATGCTCTGCCCCCAGCCAAGCCCTTTAAAGCCCTTCACAACCACAAACCCAGGTCAGTCACCTGTCTCTGCAGCAAAGGTCACCACGCCTGGCTTGCGCCTGCCACCGACTCTCCTCTCCTTCGTTTCATGTTTGGTTTGGTCCTTCACGGCGTTCTTATTCTAGGTACAAAAATGTTTGTTTTTAAACCAGTTTAGAAAGATCAATGTTGGGTCCACACTGGCTTAAAGATAAAAAACATATACCAATAACCACCTGTGCCATTTATATAACAGTTCTTGGGAGAGACCACAGGTCTGTAATACATGATGAAAATACAGAGTACCTGATAAAAGATATTCAAAAAAGGTTGATGTTTCTTGGGCCCCTTTTTAAAATGTGCATCAATCAACTGCGCTGTGTGATGAACCCCCTGCCCTCGAGGCCAGCGGTGTCAGGGTAGGTGCTTGAGGGACCCTGGCTCCCCAGGAATCAGACCTGCTGCACTTCCTGCAAAGCAACCCTCCCACCCCCACCCCAGAGACGAGAACTCGGCCCCAAGAATCGCTCAAGCCTTTCGGAGAGTGCAGAGTGACAGTGTTGCTTCTTCCTCAGCTATATGCAAAATTCTGCCTAAGAACTGGTGGTGGGGTGTGCGTGTGTGTTTAAATATGATTTGTCCTGGACAGTGGAACTGGTTTTTTATTTTTCCTGTTATAAACAAGGCTGTGATGAACAGCTTTGCACGCAGAACCTTGTGCAATTCCTTATTTCTTTCATGCAATAAGTTCCTAAACCTGCTGTGGTGGCAGCAGGGAAACCTGAAGTCAGGTGTGTGGAACATGTTATAGGATGATGTGCGCCTTCTGTGATGTGGCTGGCAGGTGGCAGAGCAGGTGGGGACCCATCAGAGACGCGGGGGCGGGCAGGGTCTGAAACCGTCTCTGAGAGAACTGACTGGGGAACTGTGTTAGGAGCGCCGGGCAAGGCAGGGACCCCGGCTGAGGTGGGGGCTGGGAATTCGCCCGCCTGCGCTGGCATGGGATCCCCAAGCGTGCTCCCTGCTTGGCTGCTGAGAGCAGAGGGCTGGGGCCGGGTCCCGAGGCTCTGCCCGGCCAGGCGGACTCGAGTCCTCCCCAGGCCTGGGGGGTGGAGCGAAGTCCCCGCCTCCTTCCTGTGTGTGCACCCAGCATCTGAGTGAACACGGTGCCGAGACAAGGCCCTGGACCCCCTTCCAGAGGAGCGGCATGTCCCAGCCACCTTGCCGTGCTTGCTCTGGCGCAGGCTCTTCCCAGCCCTTCTGCCAAGTTCTCCTTCCAGCCCCAGGTGCTAGCGTCTAGAGCTCAGGGACCCGAGGCCCAGGCCCTGGCCTCTCTTTGCAGAGCTGCACTGGAAGGTCAGACCCAGGGTGTCTGGGGCTTCTCATCCATCTTGGAGAAGCCGATGCTGAAGGACAAATGGACGGCGAGGTCATTCACCCCATCTCTAGGGCACCCCAACACCCCTACCCATCCCAGGCTAGGTTTCTCTCTTTGCTCTGTACACTTTGTAATCCTACACTGTTCAAATGTCTTACACTGTTTTCTAGACTAATTTCCGTATTTTGCCTACTGCTCTGTGCTGAACCATACTTAAAAGTATTACTAATACAAAGCTTTCCCACAGAATAGACTTTCAATGAAGTCTGAAAAGCAATAACCAGGCCTGGAACTTGGGTGAGGAGCTGAGGCACTCACCACAGGCACAAAATTTAAGGGGACACAGAAAAAAATAAAATTGCTGTGTCAAAGTTTGCACATTAAACATTTTATATATAGCGCCAAATTTTAGTCCAGAAGGTCACACTAATTTATCCTTCCAGTGCTGCTGCATGGGTTTTGCAGAGTGACTGACCTATTTAAACTGTACAATTTGGTCAATTTTGAACCCTCACCACACAAGACAAAGAACACGTGGAGAACCTCTGAAGCTTCCTGGTGCCCCCTGGGATCACCTCCTCTGGCTTTCAGTCACTCTAGGTTTGTGCACACGGTCTGGAACTTCATGTTGACGGGATCATATGGTATATACTCTTTTTTGGTCTGTTTTCTTTCACACAGCATAATTACTCTGAGATTCACCCATGCTGTCACATGAGTTCACTGCTTTTTGTTGCTGAGTGGCAGTCCACTGTGAGAACATACCAGGTTTTTATCCTTCACCTGTTGGTGGACACTGGGTGCTTCCGGCTCTGGGCTATTACAGATGAGGCTGCTGTGAACAAGCCTTGGTACGGACGTGTGAGTAGACAACCAGGAGTGGAACGGCTGGGTCCCGTGGCACATGTGAGGTCTAACTCTTTAACTTTGTATTTTGAAATAAACTGAAACTACAGAGCAGCTGCAAAAATAATACAAACCTCATCTAGAGAACTCCAATATACCATTCCCCACAAGCAGATACCCAGAGCCAATTTTAACATTTTGCCATATCATTCTATCCATCTGTGTATTTTCTGAATATCTGAACGCAGGTTGTATATATCATACTTCTTGAACACACTGAGTTATCTGTTTTCTTATTACTGAGTTTAAAGAGTTCTTTAGTACATATTTTGGATGCAAGTTCTTCATCAGTTACGTGATTTACAAATATTTTCTCCTAGTCTGTCACTTGTCTTTTGTTTGCTTTGTTTTTTATTAGAGCAGCTGTAGGTTTACAGAAAAGTCATGCAGAAATTACAGAGTTCGCATATATTCCCAGCCCTACACAGGGCTTTCCCCATTATCAATATTTCACATTGGTGTAGTATCTTTGTTAGAACTGATGAACAAGTATTATTATTATATTAGAGTTACTCCCATAGTTTACATCAGCATTCACATTTAGTGTTGTAGAGTTCTATGTTTGTTTTTTTTTAATTCTGGTAACATATACAACATAAAATTTCCCTTTTTTTAAATTTTAAATTTCCTATTTTACCCCTTGCAAGTATACAGTTCAGTGGCATTAATCATATTCACAATGTTGTGCTACCACCACCACTATCCACTACGAAAATTGTTCCATCGTCCTAAACAAAACTCTGTGTCCATCAAGCAATAATTTCCCATTCCCCACCCACCCCCACCCCTGGTAACCTGCATTCTAATTTCTGACTATCAATTTGCATATTCTAATTATTTCATATCAGTGAGATCATACAATGTTGTCCTTTCATAGCTGGCTATTTCACTCAACACGACGTCCTCAAGGTTCATTCATATTGTAGCATGCATCAAAACTTCATTCTTAAGGCTGAACCCCTTGCATGTACTTCGTTTATCCATTCATATGTTGATGAACCCATGGGTTGCTTTCACTTTTTGGCAATTGTGAATAATGCCCCATATGAATATCAATGTGCAAATATCTGTCCCAACCCCTGCTTTCAACACTTTTGGGTATATACGCAGAAGTGGGGTTGCTGGGTAATATGGTTATTCTATACTTAACTTTCCGAGGAATTGCCAGACTGCTTTCCACAACAGATGCACCATTTTACTTTCCTGCCAGCAATGCACAAGTGTTCCTACTTCTCCACATCCTTTCCCACGCTTGTTATTTTCCATTTTTAAAATAATAGCTATTCTACTGGATATGAAGTGGTACCTCATTCTGGTTTTCATTTGCATTTCTCTAATATTTAACGATGTTGAACATCTTTTCATGCCACTTTTTTGGCCATTTGTATAACTTCTTCAGAGAAATGTCAAGTCCTTGGCCCATTTTAAAAATTGGGTTGTCTTTTTGTTTTGGGGCTATAAGAGTTCTTTATAGATTCTCTGGATATTAAACCTATATCAGATATATGGTTTCCAAATATTTTCTCTCATTCCCTAGGTTGTCTTTTTACTTTCATGATGAAGTCCTTTGGTGCACAAAAGTTTTGAATTTTGATGAGGTCCCATTTATCTGTTTTTTTCTTTTGTTGCTTGTGCTTTGAGTGTAAAGTCTAAGAAATCATTGCCTAACACAAGGTCCTAAAGATGCTTCCTTATGTTTTTTACCAGGAGTTTTATTTCTTATATTTAGGCCTTTGACCCATTTTTTAATGCAATTTTATTGGGATATATTCGCACATATGCAAACCATCTGAAGTACGTGTACCACAGTGTCATCACACGGCTGTGCATCTTAACACTGTCTCTGGACAGCAAAATGTATTTCCCTGAAATCTAATTACCAATGTTTCCCTCTCGGATCATGCTTTTAGTATCACATCTCAGAACTCTTTGCCCAAACCATGGATACAATTATTTTTTCCTATGTTCTTTTCCTAATATGTTTTATAGTTTTAAGCTTTACATTTAGGGCTCTCTATGCACCATTTTGGGTTAATTTTCATCCGTGGTGCAAGGAATGCGTCCAGGCTCCTTCCTGCACACAGACTCCAGGGTTCCAAGACCATTCATTAAAAACATGGTCCTTTCCCAATCGGCTTGTCTTTTCACCTTTGTAGGGAATCAGCTGTCCATATACGTGAGGCCCTATTCTGGGCTCTTTCTTGTTCCTGTTCCACTGATGTCTTGTTTCCTTGGTGCCACTACCACACTGTCTGCACTGGTGTAACTATGAAATAAATCTTGAAATCAAGTAATGTCAGTTCTCTGAGTGTGTTGTTCTTCCTCAAAGTTGTTTTGAAAATTCTAGTTCCTTGGCATTCCCTTATGAATTCTGGAATCAGCTTGTCAGTTTCCGTAAAGTACTCCGCTGGGGTTCTCAGCACAAGTGCACTGAATCTGAAGACCAGTTTGGGGAGGACAGACATCCTAACAATACTGGATCTTCCGACCCACGAACACAGTGTACTTCCCCATTTATTTAGGTCTTCTGTTAATTTGTCTCATCAGCGTTTTGTAGTTTACAGTAGTACAGTTCTTGTCCCTCTTATATTAATGTTAGATTTAATTCTAATATTAAACATTTGATGCTACTTTAAATATTTTAAAAAATCAATCTGTTTGTTGCTAGTATAGAAAAATACAATTTATTTTTGTATATTTACCTTTTTCCTGCAACTTCACTAAGTCATTTATTTAGTTTTAATAAGTTCTCTTAAGATTCCATTGGGTTTTCTACATAGATGATCATGTCATCTGCAAATAAAGGCAATTTTATGTCCTTTCTTTTTCTTGCCTCACTGCCTGCCTAGCACCTCTGGTACAATGTTGAACAGAAGTGGTGAGGGCAGCCTTGCCTTGGTCCTGCTCTAAGGGGAAAGCATTCAGTCTCTCATCACTAAGTATGTTTTGAGCGTTTTGATCAGCGATGATGTGGGATTCTGTCAAATGCCCTTTCTGTGACTACTGAGAAGATCATATCATTTTTCTTTTTTAGTTTGTCAATACTGTGAATTAAACCGATTGATTTTCAAGCGTTAAACCACCTTCTCATTCCTGGAATGAACCCTTCTTGGTCTCATATACATACGATTTGTTAAAATTTTTTTCAGAATTTTCATAGCTATGTTCATGAGTATAATTTGTATGTAGTTTTCTTGTAAAGTCTTTTGTCATGTTTTGGTATCAGTGTAATGCTGGCCTCAAAATGAGTTTGGTAGTGTTCTCCCCCTTTGAGCTTCCCTTAAGAGTTTGCATTGAATTGGTATTTCTTCCTTAAATTCTTGACAAAATTCAGCAATGAAGTCACCTGGGCCTGGAATGCTTTTTTGGGGATGGTGGAAGGGTGAGGGAGAAGACAATTTTAACTATAACTTTGATTTCTTAAATAGATCTAGTGCTATTCAGGACACCAATTTCTTATTGACTGAGCTTTGATAACTTGTGTCTTTTTTAAGTTGTTGAATCTATTACCCCAAAGTTGTTCAAAATATTCACTTATTATCTTGTTAATTAGTACTTGGAACCTCTGCAGTGAAGTCACCTTCCTTGTTCCTGATATTGCTAATTTGTGCCTTCACTTTTTTTTCCCCAGATCCGGCTGGCTTGAGGTTTAGAAATTTTGTCAGTTTTCTCAAAGAAGCAGCTTTAGGGTTCACTGATTTCTCAGTTGTTTCTGTTTTCTATTTCGATGATTTTCACTCCAGTGAAAATTCATTCTTTTGTTAGTTCGGGTTCCATTTGCTGAGGTCACTGATTTGTGACCTTCATTCCTTTTTAATTTAGGCATTTAGTGCTACAAATTTCTCCCTAAATAGTGGCTTAGCAGCATTTCACACATTTTGATGTGTTTTCATTTTCTTTCCAATAAACATACTTTCTAATTACCCTTTTGTTACCTCCTTTGACCCATGGCTTATTAATAAGTGTGTCACTCAGTTTCCAAACATTTGATTTGGAGCTTTTCCAGAGATCTGTTACTGGTTTCTAATTTAATTTCACTCTGGTTAGAGAACATAGCTTGTATGACTTTAATCCTTTTAAATTTGAGACTTGTTTTATGGCTCCAAATATGGTCTATTTTGGTAAATGTTCCATGTACACCTCATAAGGATGTGGATGTATTTTGCTATTTCTGGGTGAAATGTTCTATAAAGATCATTTAGGGTCAAACTGGTTGCCTTTGTTGTTCAAATCGACTATATCTTTACTGATTTTCTGTCCAATTGTTCTTTCAATTACTGAGAGAGGGGTACTGAAATCTCTGACTGTAATTGTGGATTTTCTATTTCTCTTTGCAGTTATATCAGTTTTTGTTTCATGTATTTTGAAGCTGTTATTAAGTACATAAATATTTAGGATTGTTATGGATTCCTGAATAATTATCCCTTTTATCATATATGAAATGAGCTTCTTTATCGCTGATAATAATCTTTGTTCCAAAAACTATTTTGTCTGTTATTAACATGGCCACTCCATCTTTCTTTTGATTAGTGTTAGCACAGTATATCTTTCTACATCCTTTTATTTTTAACCTATTTGTGTCTTTATATTTAAAATGTGTTTCTTATAAGGTACCATTAGGGTTGAGTCTTTATTGTTGTTGTTGCTCAAACTAACCATCTATACATTTTAACTCCAGTGTTTAGACCATTTACATTTAATATGATTACTAATATGGTTAGGTTTAAATCTATCACCTTGCTATTTGTTTTCAATGTATCGTATATGTTTTGGGTTCTGTTTTCTCTCTTTTTCTGCCTAATTTGCAATTATTTTTATAATTCTTTTTCATTTCGTTTTTTGGTTAACTCTTTATATTGTAATTTCAGTGGTGGCTGCTTTAGAATTTATAGTATACACCTTTAGCTTACAGTCTCTGCAAGGAGGTGACATTGTAACACTCCACATATAGTATAAAAATCTTACAATAATATTCGGTCCTACCACCTTTTGTGCTGCTGTTGTCAAATATTTTACATCCATATACGTTAAAAATTCCATAATACATGATTGTTGCTTCAGCTTTAAAAAATCAATTATTGAAAGATCAATTAAGGAGACAGTGACACTGGACAGGATCTAACAAGGGAAGAGAGAAAGTTCAAAAGAGCATTATTGTGCATACGAAAAAAATGGAACATACATTGTTGGCTTTATAGCAATGTTAAATTTCTTGAACTCGATAACTGCACTTAGGGTAGATATTTGAAGGATTATCCTCATTCTTAGGAAATGTACATGGCAGTATGAAGTGTTCAAGGAGCATGATGTATATGACTTTGCCAGTATGGATATATTATGTCCCCCAGAAAAAGCCATATTCTTTAATGAAATCTTGTGGGGGCAGATGGATTAATCTTTTTGATTAGGGTGTGAACTCTTGATTGAATGTTTCCATGGATATTTGGCCCCACCCATTCAGGGTGGGCCTTGATTAGTTTACTGGAGTCCTTTAAAAGCCGCACAGGCCCAGACGCTGGCTGACGCTGACACTTAAGAGATGCTTGGAGATGCAGACACAAGGATGGTTAGCTAAGAAATGAGGCCCAGAGTTTGCCCCAGGATATGCTAAGACAGGACCCCCAGGCACTAAGAGAGAAATGTACTGGGAGAAAGAATCAACAATGCACTGGAGCTGAGAGAGGAGTTGGAACACAAACTGGGATCAGCAGACACCAGCCACGTGCCTCCCCAGCTCACAGAGGTTTTCCGGACACCACTGGCCATCCCCCAGTGAAGGTACCCAATTGCTGACGTGTTACCTTGGACACTCTATGGCCTTAAGACTGTAACCGTGTGACCAAATAAACCCCTTTTATAAAAGCCAATCCATTTCTGGTGTTTTGCACAACAGCAGCATTAGCAAACCAGAACAACGACCTATACTCAAGTGTTATCAGAAAATGCATTGACAAATAAACAGATAGATGGACAGGTGGGAGGAAGGAAGGAAGGAAATACATAAATAAATGGTGAATGTGGCAAAATGTAAAAACTGGTGAATCTGGGTATCTGGGGATATAGGGATATGTTGGGGGCTCATATTACTTTTGTAACTCTCCTGTAAGTTTGAATTAAAACTGAAAAAAGAGAATCAATTATCTTTCAATAAGAATTTTTAAAACAAGAAAAAAAATTTATATTTATCCACATACTGATCATTTTTGGTTCTTTTCATTATTTGTGTAGCTCCTTATTGCCATCTCGTATTATTTACCTTAAGCCTGAAGGACTTGATTATTTCTAATGGTGCAGGTCTGCTGGTGATGATACTTTGATACTTCTTTCAGCTTTTGCATGCCTGCTGTGTTGGTTTTACCTTTGCTTTTAACAAACATGTCCCCTGGACACAGTTGTTTTTTTTTTCTTTTAGTGCTTTAAAGATGTCATTCCACTGCTGTCTCCCCCCAAAAGAAACATGTTCAAGTCCTTGTCCCCAGTGCTTGTGAACGTGACCTTATTTGGAAATCGGGTCTTTGCAAGTGTGACCAAGGACATCCTGCACTAGGATGGGGTCCAAATCCAACAACAGGTGTCCTTCTGCGAGGAGAGGACAGAGGGAAGAATAGCCACGTGACAATGGAGGCACAGCCGGCGATGCCAAGGACGGCCGGCGGGAGCTGGAGAAGAGGTGCGCAGCAGGTTCCCCGGCAGCCTCCAGGGCCCTGAGCCGTGAGGCAATGAAGTTCTGCTGTTCTCAGCCCCTCAGGTTGTGCTAACTCCTTACAGGAGTCCGAGGAAACTGATACAACTCTCTTCTTGCCTGCTGTTTTTGATGAGAAGTCGGCTGTTTTTCTTATGTCTGTTTCTACTTATAATGAGCCTTTGTTCTCTGAATGCTTTCCAGATTTTCTCTTTATTACTGGAGCTTTAAGGAATTTGATTATCCATGTGTAGTTTTCTTCAAGTTTCTTCCACTTGGGGAGCTTCCTGCGTATGTGGGTTTACACTTTTCATCAAATTTGGAAAAATTTCAGCCTTTATTTTTTCAAATATTCTTGCCACCCCACCCTGGAATCCAATTACATGGATGTTAGGTCACTCACTGTCCCACAACTCAGTGTTGACCTTTTCATGGTTTTATTTTTTGGATTTCTTTCGCTATGTTTAATTTTGGATAGTTCCTACTGCTCTTTCTTCAAGTTCACTAATTTTTTGTATGTGCATCTGTCCAAGATATTTTTCATTGTAGAAATTCAATTTTTCACCTCCAGAAGACAGATTTGTCTTTTATATTAACTTTCATGTTTCCCCTTAACATGTTCAAGTGTTCCTTTCCCTTTCTGAACGTATGAAATACAGTTACAATAACTGTTTTGGTGTCATGGTCTGCCATTTCTACCATCTATCATTTTTTAGTCAGTTTCCAGTGACTGAATTTTTTCATTTCCTTTTATTTTTGACTGGATGCCAGATGTACAATTTACACTTTGTTTGGTGCTGGATACTTCTGTATTTCTGTAAATATTCTTGAACTTTGTTCTGGGGTGCATTTAAATTACTTGGAAACAGTATGGTATTTACCAGAGCAGACTTCAGTCTAGGGCGAATTTTTCCCTACAATTGAGGCAAGACCCACCCCTCTACCCCCACCCCCGTACTCTTCTGATCACCTGTGAATTAAGAGGTTTTCCTTATCTGGCTGTGGGAACAGAAACTATTCCCGTCACTGCATGAATTTTGAGGCTTGTTCTCTCATCTCCTTTAGGGTAATCCCTTCCCAGCCATGGGTATCTTCCTCACAAGCATGCCCAGAACAGTTCTCAGCTGAAAACGCAAGACGTTGGAACCTCTGTAGCTACCCAAAGTTCTCTTTCTGTCCTGGGAACCTCAGGATCCTTGTCCTCCCTAACGTCCACTGGACTTGGCTGGAGACCCCTCTTTCTGCTCCCTGGACCTGGAAACTCTCTGAGAGTAGTAAGATGGGACGATCCCAGGGGTCGCTGCATTCGATTCCACTCTCTCAGGAATCCCTGTCCTATGGTATCAGATGCCCATGTATGACACTGTTGTGTCATATATCTTGTCTGGCTTTTAATTGTTTCAGGTAAATGGTCAAGCCAGTCCCCATAATTCCCTCCTGGGTGAAGTGTGGAATGCTCCCAAGCTTATTTGCAGCCTGGCTGATCCATAACAAGGTCATGTTCTATTTTTAAAAATATCAACACTCAGTCAGTAAGGACTCATATCCACGTAACAGCAATACCTCCCTCCCCTCAGACCATCTCTCCACCTGACCAGGAGTACCAGAGACGGTCCTGAGAATCAGGCTGTGGAATGGACCAGAATGAGGGGACCCAGGGAAGGAAGAGAGCTTTGCAGATGGCATTGCATCTGTGCCCAATGACAATCCCTTTCTATTTTCAGGAAGAAAGAGAGATCGGACAAGAAGTACATAGAAGATTTTTATGGATAACCTTTTAGTTTCTTTTAAAGTATTTTCTATGATTGTGTAGCATTCTAAAACTATCATTTTACATTTTTGGAGAGTGGCTAGTAAACGGTAGAAGTGTTTTTAAATATTAGATATTCTTTAAAAACTATTGTTATTATAAATTTCAAACATGCTCATTAAAACAAATTCTGACCAGTACATAATGACAGGTTGTAAACCCCACCACAACATGGATCATTTTTCTTGTTGCTGGAAACGCAACAATAAATAAAACCACTTCTGTACAGCAAGAGCCTAGCACTATACCTGGCACGTCCGCACAGCACATCACTACTCATGGAGCGACCAGGTCATGGAAGCAAGAAAAAAAAAAACTGTCTTTGCAACATTCACAAAAATTACAAATGTTAACATTTCATTGGGTCTGTATTCTTCCAGATGGGTCCTGTGTACATACAGTCACATGAACGTGCCTGCCTGGGTGTACACAAAAGCCACAGAATTTTAAAATAAAACTATAAAACCATACAAACAGATGTGCATCTTGCATTTTCCCATCTAATATACCATAGCCATCTTGGCCCAGGATATAACTGATTGCAAACTTGACAATGAATCTATTTTACGAATATTTTAGTTTTATTTTAACTGTGATTTTGGGTTATTTGTGAACTACACTCCTAACATGCCAGTAAATTATGAGTTAATATATGTAGAAATGAGTTAACAATATTACCTATTTAAATATATCAAAATCATTAAAATATTACCTTGTGGGTACACTGTTCATCATTTTTGGTATCTTGTGCATGATTCCAATTCCCTATAACTTGGGGAGACTGTAAAATGATTTCTTCTGGAAACAACACTTCTAAAATAAGAAAAGGCAACAGGGTAGGTATTACTGAAAATATTTAAAAATTCAAATAAAGGCAACCTCAATGTCTCTGGCCCACTCCACAAAGTAATCCATGTCCAGTTCATTCCATCTACCACACCCCTTTATATGGTTTCTAAATTACTACATAATATTCTTTGCAAAAATGCATTATACTAAGAGGAGAAAAGCTGAGATCAATGAATTTACTTTCAATTATTTTAACATGCTATTTTTACATGGTTAGAATAGTAGAAGACACTAAAGCTCCCCAACAAAAGGTTAAATCATCTATGACTGAAGAGCCTGTATTTTACACAGAATTTGACAGGTAACTTATAAATAAAAATACTCTGGGTAGATGGTAACACTACCATTCCACAAAAATAATACCTTTTACACCTAAATGGATGACCTGCTCAAGTGCGAAGTGACATCGTCTGCTTGTAGTCCTGGCAAAAGGAAAACAACATAAAATAACCAACCTTAAGCTGAGAAACACTAAGGGTAGCACAGGCAGTGGCCACATGATGACGTACTAGTGCTGTGGGTCACGCTGGAGGTCAGCACGCTCAGGCTCTCAAAGGCACCACGGGGGGGATGTGAAGGGCTCAGGGACTGTCTTACTACAGGCGTCCATACAGAACATTAGAAAATGACAAACGTTATTAAAAATCTTAAAACAGAAACATTCCAGGTGTCAGGGCAGCAGGAACTGCCTCCTCTCTGAGAATACTTCTGCTTTAATATATTAAGTGATGAGCAGGAAAGATGAAAACACGGTAAATCAAGTGTTAGAGAAATGTTGACACTAATGCAACAACAGAGAAATAATTTTGACTGTAAAGGCTCACTCCCTTGAAGTTCACTGAAAATAACAGAAGTCGGGACACATACACATTTCTGGAAAATTCAGATTTAAGGGTGTGCAGGACCACTTGACCGTTTCTCAGCTGGACCACAAGAGGCTCAGCACAGTCTTTCAGGTTCCCGTCAGGACCCGGTTCCACTCCGCAGAACTGCGTGTGGATGTGTGTGCACGCGTGTGGCCAGGGCACTGCCTGCTGCCTGTACAAGCCCTGTTTACGCCCTGTGAGGGCTGCAGCGGGACCACGAGACCCACCTCCAGGCCGACCCCTAGGAGAACACAGGGGCTTCTGGGCACTGACGCTGCCGGCAGCCCCTGCTGTCCTTTCAATATAATCCTTGACAACAGTTGCCTGGACTATAATACCCACATTCAAAGAGGAGTAACAACCAGAGAAGATCGATCTTAGCGCTTTGCAAAACCGAATAAAAGATAAAAAAAAAAAAAGACCTCAAAACTGATCCATGCACGGGTAAGAAACTGAGAAAGCTGACTTAAAGACTGGCCCCTTACAGTCTTTAAGTCAGAGGTAGACTCTCAAACATTGAATAAATGGATAATCCAGTGCTATTTAAACTCTTCCACATCAAAGAGAAGGGAGGAAAACCTCCAAAATATTTTCAAAGCTATCATAAATCACCTAAAAAAAATGTGACGAAGTACCAAACAAATAAACAAGAACACCTTATCAACCTGCAGACCACCATCTTACTTCCTAATAGCAATAAAAAACACAGATAAAATGTTAGCCAATAAATTCCATAAGCACATTAAAGGAAAAACTCATTAAAATCAAGAAACATCATATTTTCCCTTCTGAGTATACAAGAAAGGTTTGATATAAACTTACCCAACTAAAATACCTTATCATCTTCACAGGATGAAGGAAAAAAAATTTTTCAATAAATGCTGACAAGGCAATGGACGGATATTCAACATCTGTATCTTAAAATAGAAACTGTTCACTCCATAGGAAAGCAAGATGCTAAATGGCCAAACACTAGAGACAAGCATAAAATGGTAAGATAGGAGACAAGACAAAGTCACAAAGAGATGGAAACCATGAGAAAATATACAACTAATATTAGAAACTAACCCAATAATAAACATGAGTTCCAAAGGAGAAAAAAAAAAAACAGAAAAAAAAGAATAACTAAAGAACACTTTCCTGAGTACAAACTGTTCTTTAATAGAGAGACACAGTACTGCAAAGATGCCAACTCTCCCTAAATTTTAACATCACTGTGAAAAGACAGAAGAATATTCACTGCTTCACAGTTGTACAGCAAACATAAACATCTAGCAGCAGGGACTGGTTTCAACATGATAACATTCAGTCCGCACTAACCGCCTCAATTAGAAAAGAAGAAAGGCCTCCCATCAACGACCTTCACTTCCACCGTGAGAACCAGGAACAGAAGAGCAAATGAGACCCAAAGTAAGCAGGCAAAGGGAAGTAACAACGACGAGAGCAAAAACCAGTGAAACAGAAAAGACAAAAACACCAGAGACTGTCAATGAAGCCAGAAGCTGACTCTTGGTGAAGGCCAATAAAACCAACAAGTGGAAAGAGACACACAATCACCAGCCTCAGGAAGGAGAGATGACATCACAGATTCTGCTACTACTGAAAGGACAACAAGGAAATATTATGGACAACAAAATGCAAACAAACCAGAGGGCTCAGATCAAATGCATGCATTTGTAATGGAGGACAGATACAAGGCTTACGCAACAAGAAACTGATAACCTAAATGGTCTTTTTATCTACTAAACAAGTTGAATTTGCAGCTAAAAAGTGTTCCACAAAGAAAACTCCAGGTGCTGAGGGCTCCAGTGGTGAATCCTACCAAACACGTGGGGAAGACATAACCCCAACTCCATGCCCACGCTCCCAGATGACGGAAGAGGGGAGGCTTTCCAGCTCATTTCGAGCCAGCATTACCTGATACCAAAACCAGAAAAGACATTTCAAGAAAATTGCAGAACAATATACGTCATGAATACAGATATAAAAGTTAATACAATTTCAGCCAATCAAATTTAACCATCTATAAAAGGAAATTACCTCACCATCAAGTGGGTTCTAGTCCAGGAATGCAAGGGCGGCCTGACCTCAGAAAACATAACCGACAGACTACATTACAGGAAAACCACACACATCAACTCAATAGGTGCAGAAAAAGGATGTGACAAAAACTCCACATCCCATTCCTGATTAAAAACTCTCAGCAAACTGAATCACTTCAACCAGACAGAGGAAACCTACAAAAAACCTACAGCTAACATGGTACTAAATGATTAAAAACTGAGGGGATGTCACTTGTTACCACCTCTATTTAACACTGTTCCAGTGGTTCTAACCAGTGCAGGAAGGCAGAGAAAAAGAAAACATGTTTCCAGAAAGAAAGGAAAAAGGGTAACTGTCTATTTGAATACATGACTGTATATGTAGAATATCTTATATAATCTTTACAAATCTAGTAGAACTACTAAGTGAGTTTAACAAGGTTCAGGACATGAGATAATATACAAAAATCAACTGTATTTATAAATACTAGCAGCAAGCAACTGGAAACTTAAGTTACAATTATTGTTTACAACAGCATTAACTTTTTTAAATAGTTAAGACTGGGAAAAAAATGCAAAAATCTTTATACTAAAAAAGTAGAAAACACTGTTAAGAGAAATGGTAAATGGAGAGAGACACGATTCTCAAGGGTTGGAAGACTCAATATTGTTAAGAAGTCAATTCTCTACTATTCATTAGTAAAAAGGAGTGAAGTTCTGACACCTGCCCCAGCACAGATGAACCCTGAGGACATTAGGCTGAACGAAAAAAGCCAGGCACAAAAGGACAAATACCCTACAATTCTACTTACATGAAGTATCTAGAATAAGCAAATTCGTAGAGCCAGGATGCAGCATACAGGCTACCAGGGGCAAGGGGAGGGTAACGGGAGTCACTGCTTAATGGGGACAGTTTCTGTTTGGGGTGATAACAGAGTTGGTAACGGACGGTGGTGATGCAGCACAGCACTGTGAATGCAATTGACACCACTGAGCTGTATACTTAAAAATGATTAAAATGGGCTTGTGCTGGGTTTGAATGTATTAAGTCCCACAGAAAAAGCCATATTCTTTGATGCAGTCTTGCGGGGCAGACGTTTTGGTGCTGATTAGATTTGCATGGAAATGTGCCCCACCCAACTGTAGGTGATAACTCTGATGAGATATTTCCATGGAGGTGTGGCCCCACCCATTCAGCATGGGCCTTGATCATTGAAGCCATATAAATGAACTGACAGGCAGAGGGAACTCAGTGCAGCTGTGAGTGATGTTCTGAAGAGGAGCTACAGCCAAGAGGGACACTTTGAAGAAAGCACAGGAGCTGCAGATGAGAGACAGTTTGAAGATGGCCGTTGAAAGCAGACTCTTGCTCCAGAGAAGCTGAGCGAGAACAAATATCCCAAGTGCAAATAAGAGTGACATTTTTGAGGAGCTGCAGCCTAGAGAGGAACATCCTGGGAGAAAGCCATTTTGAAACCAGAACTTTGGAGCAGACACCAGCCACGTGCCTTCCCAGCTAACAGAGGTTTCCCGGATGCCAATGGCCATTCTCCAGTGAAGGTACCCGATTGCTGATGTGTTACCTTGGATACTTTATGGTCTTAAGACTGTAACTGTGTAACCAAATAAACCCCCTTTTATAATGGCCAATCCACCTCTTGTGTTTTGCATTCTGGCAGCATTAGCAAACTAAAACAGGGCTGTTTTGTGTTACATGTATGTTGCCACAATAAGAAAAATAGAATAAATTAAATTCTCCCTCAATTCACCTGTAAATTTAATGCAACAGCAACCAAAATCCCAGCAGGCTTTCTGCAGAGACTGACAGGCTGATGCTAAAATCCATATGGGAATGAAGACCCAGAATAGCCAAAATAACTTCGAAAAAGAACAAACTGGAGGTTTACAACTTCTGATTTCAAGACGTATTATAAAGGTGCAGTAATCAAGACAGTGTGGCAATGTTGCCAAGACAGACAACTGTGTCCATGGTACACAATGGAGACTTTAGAAACAGAGCCACACAAATACCATCAACTGCTTTTCCACAAAGGTGCAAAGGTGGCTGCTGTTGACAAGACTGTCCTTTCAACAAATGGGCAACTGGATATCCAGAGGAGAAAAATTAATTTCTATCCACACCTTGCATCACTTGCAAATATTAACTTGAAATAGATCATTGCCCTAAATGTAAAACCTAAAGCTTCAAAATTTATAGAAGAAAACCTAAGAGAAAAACTTTGTGATCTTGAGTTAGGCAAGGATTTCTCAGACGCACCATCAGAAGTATGATCTGTAAAAGAAAAAAACTGATAAATTTGAGTTCATCAAGATTAAGAATTTCTGCCTTACTAAAGGCAACGTTAAAGACCATGAAAAGACAAACCACATTCTAAAAGAAAATACCTGCAAAAACGTTTGTGATAAGGGACTTCTATCCAGATTATATAAACAACTTTTCAAACTCAATAATCAGAAAGAGACAATTTTTTAAAAATGGGCCAAAGACTTGAACAGACACTGCAACAAACAATGTTTATGGAGGGAAAATACACACACGAGAAGATGCTCAACACAATTAGTCATTAGAGAAATGCAAATTAAAACTACAAAGAGATACCATTACACATCTATCAGAATGGCCAAAATTTTAAAGGCGGACCATACCAAGTGTGTTGTGGAGCTTGCGGAGCAACTGGAACTCTCCTTCACTGCTGGTGGGAATCAAAATGGTTTAACTGCTTTGGAAAACAGTTTGGCAGTTTCTTGAAAAGTTAAATGCACACCTACCATACGACCCAGCCATTCCACATCTAAATATCTACCATAGAGAACTGAAAGCACATGCCCATACAAAGATTGTACACACATGTTCAAAACAGCATTATCTGTAATAGTGCAAAGCTGGAAACAACCCAATGTCTATCAACATAAGGATGGATAAACAAATTTTGATACATTTCTATAATGGAATACTATTCAGCAATAACTGCCCCAAACTCTGATCTGTATTTCCTTCTTTCTCTCTGAATGTCCCTGCCTCATGCTCTAGAGTGAAAACAGAAGTCACTGGGCAGGAACTGGCTCAATACTCTACCACAAACTCTACAGGGAGTTGCACCTTCTGCATCTCTCCTCTCCCACAACACAACGGAGACTCTTCACCTCTGTCAAAGGCCACTGGTCCACCGTGCAACCCCAGCCCAGCTTCTCCAGCATTCCCTCTGCCCATCAGCCCCTCCCTTCCTCTCTGTTCCACAGCCCTTCTCATTAACATCTGCCACTAGTAGGATGCCCTCATCTTAAAAAACAAACACAAATCCCCTCCCCTGGATCGTACATACA
Organism: Bradypus variegatus; assembly: GCA_004027775.1. Lineage (NCBI taxonomy): Eukaryota > Metazoa > Chordata > Mammalia > Pilosa > Bradypodidae > Bradypus > Bradypus variegatus. The sequence continues at coordinate 31,651 of PVKY010001386.1, forward strand.
CTTCCAGTTGTCAGTCTCTCTCTTTCTACCTCACTGCCCTCCCCGCTTTCATCACAAAATGCCTTAAAAAAGGACCAACCACATTTTCCCATTTTGTCACAATTCACTGGTTCTCAACACATTCCAACCTGGCTATACCTCAACAAGTGACAGAACAAAAGAGCAGGTAGAAGAAGGAAGACATCTTAAATTAAATTGGAAAAAATAGTTATCAAAATGGATAAAAATGAAGATGGAGCCTCGTCTCATACCAATCAAAATAAAACTTAAGTGGCAAGAGTAAAACTCTGATACTTTTATAAGAAAATAAAAATATCCTTCTGACAATGAGGTAGGGAAAGAATCCTTAAACAAGACATGAAAAGCACTAATATAAAAAGGCCAATAAATTTGACTATACTAAAATTAACACCTTTTGTTAATCAAAAGATACTTTAAAGAAAACGAAAAGAGACAACAAACTTGGAGAAAATATCTGTAACATATTTATCTGCGAATAATTTATCGTCAAGAATATAGAAAAGACTCCTATGAATAATGAACATAAGATAAAGTATCCAACAGGGAACAGGGCAAAGACATGAGCAAGCATTTCACAGAAGAGGAAAATTTTATGGTCAACAAATATGGAGATTCTCAACCTTTTAAGTAACCAGAGAAATGTAACTCAAGATGATAATGAGATTTTGACGAGCTTACCAGATTGGCACAAATTAAGATGTCTAACAAAATGGAGTACGAGGGAAGACAGGGATCAACAGGCTATTACCCACACTGGACCGGGAGTCACGGAAGCACCTATCTGTAAAGTTGAAAACGTCGA
>PVKY010001387.1:0-32446 GCA_004027775.1 Bradypus variegatus
AAAAAAAAACAAAAAGAAAGAAAAAAATGACAACTGAAAAGCCACAAAAGGAAAGATAGAATTAAACTAAAGTACGATAAAAGAGTCAGACAATATCACCAATGCCAAGAGTCCCATACCCCTCCCTTATATCCCCCGCTTACAGTCATTTAGCTTTGGTATATTGCCTTTGTTACATTAAAGAAAGCATAATACAATGTTTCTGTTAACTGTCGTCTCCAGTTTGCATTGATTGTATTTTTTCCCCAATACCATCCCATTTTTTTAAATAAAATTTAATTGAAATATATTCACATACCATACGGTCATCCAAAATATACAACAGTTGTTCACAGTATCATCATATAGTTGTGTATTCATCACCACAATCAATTTTTGAATGTTTTCATTACTCCAAAAAATAAAAACAAGAATAAAAATAAAAGCAAAGAACACTGAAAATATCCCATACCCCTCCCCGCCATTATTCATTTATTTTTTTCAAATTCAGTTTTATTGAGCTATATTCACAGGCCATACTATCATCCATGATTTACAATCAGCTGTTCACGGTACCATCTTATAGTTGTGCATTCATCACCCCAATCTAATTTTGAACATTTTCCGTACATCAGAAAGAATCAGAATAAAAAATAAAAATAAAAAAAGAACACCCAAATCACCCCCTATCACACCCTATTTTTCCATTTAGTTTTTATCCCCATTTTTCTACTCATCCATCCATATACTGGATAAAGGGAGTGCGATCCACAGGGTTTTCACAATCACACTGTCTTCAAGAATCAAGGCTACTGGGTGGAGTTTGGTAGTTTCAGGTATTTACTTCTAGCTATTCTAATACATTAAAACCTAAAAAGTGTTACCTATATAGTGTGTAAGAATGTCCACCAGAGTGACCTCTCAACTCCATTTGGAATCTCTCAGCCATTGAAGCTTTATTTAGTTTCATTTCGCGTCCGCCTTTTGGTCAGGAAGTTGTTCTCAGTCCCACGATGCTGGGTCCAGAGTGTTCCCGGCAGTCATGTCCCACGTTGCCAGGGAGATTTACACCCCTGGGAGTCAGGTCGCATGTAGGGACCACCCCATTTTTAACACCTTGCAAGGTTTGCATTCATTTGTTCTCCCTCATGTAAAAACATATTTGTACATTTTATCACAATTGTTGAGCACTCTAGGTTTCACTAAGCTGTACAGTCCCAGTCTCTTTCCTTCTGGTGTCCCACAAGCTCCTAACCTTCCTCTTTCAACCATGCTGACAGTCATCTTTGTTCAGTGTACTTACATTGTTGTGCTACCATCACCCCAAATTGTGTTCCAAACCTCTCATTCCTGTCTTTTCCTATCTGTCTATAGTGCTCCCTTTAGTATTTCCTGTAGAGCAGATATCCTATTCACAAACTCTGTCATTGTCTGTTTTTCAGAGAATATTTTGAGCTCTCCCTCATATTTGAAGGACAGTTTTGCCAGATACAGGATTTTTGGTTGGCGGTTTTTCTCTTTCAGTACCTTAAGTATATCACAGTACTTCCTTTTTGCCTCTATGGTTTCTACTGAGAAATCCGCACAGTCTTACCAAGCTTCCTTTGTATGTGATGGGTCACTGTTCTCTTGCTGCTTTCGTGATTTTCTCTGTCCTTGACTTTTGATATCTGATTATTAAGTATCTTGACATAGGTCTATTCAGATCTATTCTGTTTGAGGTACACTGTGCTTCTCGGATCTGTAATTGTATGTCTTTCATAAGAGATGGGAAATTTTGAGTGATTATTCCCTTTGTTATTGCTTCTGCCCCCTTTCCCCTTCTCTTCTCCTTCTGGGACACCCATGACACATACATTCATGTGCTTCATGTTGTCTTTCAGTTCCCTGAGACGTTGCTCATATTTTTCCATTCTTTTTCCTATCTGTTCTTCTGTATGTAGGGTTTCATGTGTCTTGTTCTCCAGTTACTGAGTGTTTTCTTCTGTCTCTTGAGATCTGCTGTTGTATGTCTCCATTGTGTTTTTCATCTCTTGTGTCACTCATGTCTTTCATTTCCATAGATTCTGCCAGTAGTTTTTCAGACTTCCTATTTCTACCTGATATTTACCCAGTGTTTTCTTTATATCCTTCATTTCTTTTGCTATATCTTCCCTGGACTCATTGACTTGGTTTTTGATATGATTTAGCATATTTATTTGAAAATCTTTGATTGTTTCATGGAAGCGAAACAATATCTCAACTCTGTCTTAATTGAAGTGCAAGTTTGTTCCTGTGACTGGGCCATATCTTCATTTTTCCTGATGTATTTTGTTGTTTTCTGTTCTCTAGGCATCTGGTTTCCTTGGTTCCTCCAATCAGATTTTCCCAGATCAGACCAGGTTCAGGTCCCAGAATGAGGCTATATTCAGTGTCAAGTTTCCCTGAGGGGTTTCTTAGAAGGTTGACAGACTTTCCTGTGACGCTTTTAGCCACTGTGCTTTTCCTAACCTGCCCAGCAATAGAGGCTGTCAGCCTCTTGCTCCCGACTGGTGTAAGGAGGTGTGGCCCCTTTAATTCTTAGCTTAGTTTGTTTCTGTTTTGACTGTTTTCCACCAGGCCCTGGGGTCTGAGTTCTGAAGGGCGGGCTGGCACTAGAGCTGGGCCCCACCTCCTTCCTTTTAGGAAAGATATACTTCATACGGAGTTATCTTCTACATTTTGATAGCTCCTTTGTCTCTAACTGTAACTCTACCCCTGTCTAGAATACTGTGAACTGAAAAGGGCTGCTCAGGGTGAGAGTTAGAAAAAGGGAAAGAAAGCCCCCTTTTAGAACCAGTCCATGGTCCCCAGTTTCGCCCTTCGATCAGATAGAGGACCTGGTCCTCTGGGCTCCCTCTCCTGGGGCACTGGTGTCCTCCAGCTCTCCATAGTCAGTCTCTGGAAGCCTCCGTATTTTTCCTTTTTTTTTAATTAAAACTTTTTCCCATTAGCCCCACCTCCTCTCCACTGGGAGTGACCTCAGGGTACTTTGCTGCTTGTTAGGGTTTTGTGTTTGTAGCTTCTATTCAGCTATCCACTTTTGTTAATTAAAACCCCAGTTGGAGCTAGGCTGAGCTGTATTCACTTACTCCAGGAATGCTGCTTTCTCCCACAGGGAGGTCCTGCAGCTCAGCCTGCCGTGTGTGTGTGTGTCGGTGGGGGGGTTCCAGCTCAGGTCCACAGTTTTTTACTTACAGATTTTATGCTGCAATCTCAGCCATTCCACCCAATCCAGGTTGGTGTATGATGTGTGGACAGTCACAGTTGTCCCCTAGCAGTAGTTTCAGATTATGTACTAGTTGTTCCTCGTTTTTTATTAGTTGCTTCAGGGGTGTTCTAGTTTGCTAATGGCGCCAGAATGCAAAACACCAGGAATGGATTGGCTTTTATAAAAGGAGGTTTATTTGGTTACACAGTTACAGACTTAAGGCCATAAAGTGTCCAAGGTAGGTCATCAGCAATCGGGTACCTTCACTGGAGGATGGCCAATGGCGTCCAGAAAATCTCTGTTAGCTGGGAAGGCATGTGGCTGGCGTCTGCGCCAAAGTTCTGGTTTCAAAATGGCTTTCTCCGAGGAAGTTCCTCTCTAGGCTGCAGTTCCTCAAAAATGTCACTTGTAGTTGCACTTGGGGTATTTATCATCTCTTGGCTTCTCCAGAGCAAGAGTCTACTTTCAACGGCCGTTTTCAAACCGTCTCTCATCTGCAGTTCCTGTGCTTTCTTCAGAGTGTCCCTCTTGGCTGTAACTCCTTGCTCCTTCTGTCTGATCTTATATAGTGCTCCAGTAATTTAATTCAGACCCACCCTGAATGGGCGGACCAACACCTCCATGGAAATTATCCAATCAGAGTCATCACCCACAGTTGGGTGGGGCACATCTCCATGGAAACACCCAAAGAATTGCAGTCTAATCAACACTTGACACGTCTGCCCACACAAGGTTGCATCAAAGATAATGGCATTTGGGGGGACATAATACATTTAAACTGGCACAAAGGGACTAACTAAATTCCACACCTCTCTGTGCTGCCATCTTGCCCCTCCTTTTTCTCTTTTTAGCCTTTTATTTACCCTTAATAATAATCTTTATTTCTGTGCTCTCCTCCAGGCTTTTTCTTCTGTCTTCTTTTCAGCCAGCATAACTCTCTTTAGTATTTCTTATAGGGCCAGTCTCTTCTTAACAAACTCTCTCAGCTTCTGTTTATCTGTGAACATTTTAAACTCTCCCTCATTTTTGAAGGACAGTTTTATGGGATAAAGAATTTTGGCTGGCAATTTTTCTTTTTCAGTATCCTAAGTATATTGTACCACTGCCTTCTCGCCTCCATGGTTTCTGGTAAGAAATAAGCACTTGGTCTTATTTGGCTTCCCTTATATGTGGTGACTCTCTTTTCTCTTGCTGCTTTCAGAATTCTCTCCTCTTTGGTATTCGGCAGTCTGATTAGTATGTATATGTCTTGGAGTGGGTATATTTGGATTTATTCTGTTTGGAGTATATTGGGCTTTGGGGATTTGTTTATTTATGTCTTTCGTAAGGGTTGGGAAATCTTCTGTCTTTATTTCTTCAAATATTCTTCCTAGCCCTCTCCCTTCTCATTTCCTTCAGGGACACCCATGATGTGTATGTTTGTGCGCTTTGTATTGTCAGTCTTTTTCCTGAGACCACTCAAATTTGTCCATTTTTTTCTCCATTTGTTCTTTTGTTTGTTCTAATTCAGTTGCTCTGTCTTCTAGCTTGCTGAGCCTTTCTTCTGCTTCTTCAAATCTGCTGTTGTATGCCTCCAGCATATTTTTAATTTTGTGGTGTTTTTCATTTCTGTAACATCTGTTATTTTTCTGTGCATTCTTTCAAATTCTTTATGCTCACCCAGTATCTTCTTGTTGGAAATTGTCTAATTTTTTCCTTTGACTGGGCCTTATCTTCTTGCATTTTAATATTTTCTGATATTTTGCTGATATCTGGTCATCTAATTATCTTGATCTGTTTATTCTGAAGGTCTGTTTCTGTTGTCTAGAATTTAGTTGTTACCTGGGTTAGTATTAGGGTACTGCTTTGACAGTTGAGTCGTCAGTATTTCTCAGCCAAAACTGGGCTGGGTTCCTGTGCAGGGGTGTAGACCAGCTCTGAGGGGCCCCGGGATAGTGTCTGGAGAGGCTCTGAGAAGTCCTTTTTTTCCTCCACTTTCCGGCCTCTCCAGCAGATGGCGCACTTGGGCTACTATTACCCGCCTGATGCTGTTGAAACCCTGGTGCCCGTCTGCCTCTGACGAGGTGAGGCTGAAGTACCTCCTGGGGCCCGGGCAGCGTCTGACCTGGTGAGGCTGAAGAATCTCCTGGGGCCCAGGCAGCGTCTGCCTGGGTGAGGCTGAAATTGCCAGTTCCCAAGCCCTCACTTCTCTGGCCAAGACCTGGCTCACTGTGGGGCTGTGTCCCCCACTTTACTTGGGGAGAGGACTCCCCCTGCTGCCCCAGTCCGCAGCCACCCCCAGGCAAGGGTCGGGCCGCCCGCAGCTGATTCCGTCAAGGGTAGGCATGGGCAACAGGAGGCTGGAAACGCAGTCCCTGCCCCCATTTTCTCAGACTCTTCGTCCCTCCTTACCTGGGCCGTGCGATGTCCTCCCCTGTCCACTGGATGCCCACAGTTGATTCACACCGTCTCTGCCTGGCTGCTTGCTGCTTTGCTGTGTTTCCCTCCCTGATCCTCCATTTGGAAACTCCTCCTTCTTGCTGCCCCTTTTTATTCCACCCTCCCCTGCAGTCTGAGTCCTGCCGTGGGTCCATGGGGACTTGGGGATCTGTGTCTGGATATGGGGGGGTCTGTCCCACTGCTGTGAGAGGTTTTATAGTCTGTGTCCCGGTGGGAGGTGGGAGGGTCCCAGCTGCTGCCTCTGGGCACTTCTTGGGGTGCGTGGGACCAGGTGAGGGGGTGGGGAGAGGATGGAAGTTTGCTACCTGATATTTTTCTCTTTATTCAGGTCAGCATTTGTGGGATCCTTCTCCAGTCTCTACCTTGCTCCAGAGTCCTGAACAAATTAGATTTGTTCCTTTTCTTCCTGAATCCCTGGGGAGGTTTCTCCAGGGGAGGGCTTACATTGCCATGTTGATAATGTCACTCCCCCCACATTTGATTTTTAATTACAGTTTTTTACATTGTTTAAAATTTTTTAAATAAGTTTAATTCAAATGTTTGGTGAGTTTCATTATGTGGCAGTTTGGAGACCATTGTCACAACACATAGTAAGTTTAGTGTGCTTGTTACCCATCATAATAATTAATGCAGGCATATGTATGTGTTAGAATAGATCTGAATTCATTTGAATTCCTGATGACACATTTAGATCTTTGGTAACCCTGATTTTGGTGGAAGAAATAATAGTGCAGTATAGGCCAGTATTGTAAGTCTCCTATTTGTCAATACAAATTATAATTATTTAGCATTGTTAGATTGAATATAAAAACTGCAATAAATACAGTAAGTTGTATAGATAACTATTTGTATCCATATACATGATAAATTATGCAAACATGCCAGAATACTCCTGGGAGAGATGATGTTTTATGCCAGACCTTTTTCCTGAGCGTGAGTGTGACGTTGGTAATGATGCTTTGTGTTGCCCTGGGAATGGCAGTCTCAGGTTTGGGGTCCGAGCTCTGGGGCTGCACCGGGTCAGGCATTGCTGCTGGGGAGGTCTGGGTGGGACCCTGCCTGGTCAGGGCGGCACGGGAGCAGATGAGCAGAGCACAGAGTGGCACCTTCTCAGGTCCCTAAGAGGTTGGTGGCATCGGACAGAGATTTTCATTGTTAGTTTCAGGCTCGCATCTACCTGCAGGCTTTGATTGGAATAAATGCCAGGCTTCCTGACTTCTGTGTTGATAATTTAACACTACCTTGCTGGGTAGTGTAATTCAGTGGCAAAATGGAAACATTTCGCAAAACTACTTTAGAAACCAGTAAACATTGGTTAACTTGACAGACATTTACAAGTTTTAAATGTAGTTTTTAAAATGCTTCAGTTCATCAGAGAAAATGTGAAATGTTTTGTAAGGTGTTTGAAAGCACAGGCTGGTTGGATTAGCCCCAGTATTTGGGAAGGGTTAATGGAGGGTAAGTAAAGTAAAAGCTTCACAGTTGAGCCAGTACAGGAAAGTATGATGCTGGTGTTAAGCTAGAGCTTGGCTTGAAATGCAGATGGCAGAGAAATAAGGCCTACCATTTTACCTGTTATTTCTTTTCAGATTGACCGGTTACTGGCAATTGCTGATTTCGGACCCCCCGATGAAAAAGGAGACTTTATACAAAATGATTTCAGGTGATATGTACTTCATTCTTCTTTTCAAAATATACTTTTAGTGTGTTTGTTGGTTTTATTGATACATTTAAAGATGCAGCCCCAAAAGAACCATATCAGAGAGGGAAAGCTAGAATATTTGTTTATTTTAGTTTACTGTCCACATTAAAATCTTCTTTCTTTTGTTTTTATAATTATAATAAAATTATACATGCCTACTAAAAAATTATAAAATGTAAAACTTGGGAAAAGATGCAATCCTATCTTTGAGTATAGCCATTTTTACATTTCCACACATTTCCTTTGAGCTTTATTTTCTTCACAACAATTTTATATTCTGCTTTTTTGTATTATAAATATTTTTCCATATTCTTGATAAATATTATTTTAATGGCTTATTATGTCAGGTTCTTGAAATTATACGTAACCCTGTGTTAAACATCTTTCTGAAGAGCAGAAGCCCAAGTAGGGCTTGAGGCTGCCTGGGTGGCCGGCCTGGCTTCACCCATCACTGGTCCTCTCTGTGCGGCCGTCCGTCCGTCCATCTGTCTGTAGAGGTTTGAGGGGTTGGGTGAATGAGGACTGATGAACTGCTCAGGGCAGGCAGGCCCTGGCACACGGCGGCCCCCGCAGGTGTTAGTGGTATCGGTGTTGTCAGGGTCGCTGTGTGTGTGGGATGTGTACCCGGGAGACCCTCCGGAAGTGCAGTTACTGTGTTACAAGCACAGGCTTTTTTTTTTTTTTAATTAGGGCAGTTGGGGGGTTACAGAACAAAACCATGCGTAAAGTTGGGAATCCCATATGCCACCCCACTACCAACACTTTGCACTGGTGTGGAACACTCGTTACAGTTGATGACAGCACATTTTTATAATTGTGCTATTAATTAAAGTCCATGTTTTGATTGAGGACTCACTGTTTGAATAGTGTTAAAAGCCCAGACTTTTTGAATTAGGCTTTTGGTACACGTTGCCAAATTGCTTTCCAAACAGTAGTATTAAGCACTGTTAAAAAAGTCAGTATTAGATATTATGGTTTTTAACCTTTAGTAATTTTATAGATAAAAGTACCATCTAGTTATTATTTTAATTTATATTTTTTGAGGTATATAATCTCACTTAAAGTCATAGTTTTTAAAAATAAGTTTCTTCTTTTGCATATCTCTATCCTTAAATATTGAACCTTTTGTGTTTATTAAATCAATTGTATGAACTTTTTAAATAGTGAAGACATTAGCCTTTTGCCACATGTATTATTCTATTTTATTATATTATTATTTTCCATAATTTTATAAAAGTGAAAAATCTTTTAAAGTTTTAATTTTGTGAAGGGGATAAGAAATATTTAATAAACTGACTTCCTCATTAAAAAGTAGTTTTGCTTTTGTGGCTAGTGACTCGCTCTTTGAGGCTGATGCTGTATTGGGTTTTAACAGCTTCATGAGATGTGACTCGTGTTCTCATGGCTCCCCGTTGACGGGTCAGTGTAGCAGTCAGTGCATCCACAGCCCCAGGACGTGACGTGTCCACCCCACTGAAGATGTGGGCTTTGTCTCCCGTGTACCCTTCATCCTCTTCAGTCCCACAGCGCACCTTTATTAGGCAACTCCTGTGTGCAGACCTTGGTTTAGCACGTAGGATGCAGCAGTGAACAGAGCCGACAGCACCCCTGTCTCTGAGGAGCACCCCTTTTCCTGGGTAGGGGCAGGCAGTCAGCAGGAAAGTTGGTAGACAGATTAACCCCGTGCCAGGAGGTGATGTGCAGCAAGGTTGGGGACCAGGACTGCCGGCAGGTGGGTGGTGGGCAGCATTGCGGATTTAAATCCCACAGTCAGGGTAGGCCTCTGTGAGAAAGGGGCGTAGGGGCAAGGACTCGGAGCCAGGGGTGAGCCTTGAGGTCACGCTAGGGCACCTGGGGGACCCACCCCAGGCAGAGGTTGCCAGCGTGGGGTCCCTGACCAGCTGCACCAGCACCGTGTGGGCACCTAGTAGAAATGCAGATTCAGGCCCAGCCCTAACCATCCACGTCGGAAGCAGCCTGGGCCCAGCGGTCTGTGTTATCCCCAGAGCAGCAGCTTGTCTGGAATGTTCTGGATCAGCAAGGAGGCCTGCCTGGCTGTGGGAGCGAGGCAGAGGAGTAGGAGAGAAGACCACGGAGGGTCGGGGTCATGGGGGCAAGTCCACAGGCCCGACAGACACAGCTGGGGTGGGGGGACCTTGGCCCTTGCAGAGCAGAGCCAGGGGGAGTGGCCCAGTCTCATTTGTGTGAGGAGAACAGTCTTGTTCTTCTCTATTTTTTTTTCCCTTTGGTTCACATAACATGAGTGACCCTGCCCAGGATTCTGGTTGCTTAGCTGGCCTGGCACGCTGACCGCGTTTAATAAAAACAGACAGGAAAGTGCGTTTGATGCCCTGACAGGGTGCTGCACTGGAGCTGTGCTAGGTGCATCACACAGACTCCCCAGGGGTGTGGTGGAGTTGAGCTGGTGCCCAAGCCAGAGCCCCTTCCTCCTCCCACCTGCCTGCTCTCCGTTCGTGAATGCACTGGGATGAGGCAGTGTGGGTGCTGGTCAGCGGGCAGTGACCTTGCTGGGCACTGGCCCTGAGCTTGGCGTGGGTGTGTGAACTTCTGTCTCCTCTCTCAGGGAGCCTGGGGCCCTGGATGCTCTGCCTTCGTCCGATGCCAGGGAGCCCGCCGAGCCCTTGAGTGTAAGCGGAATCGACCACGAGGCACTCAACAGGCAGATCATGGAATACAAAAGGAAGAAGGAGAAGGGGCTTGGGGGTGCCAGCCCTGCGTGGGCAGGTTTGGAGCAGGAGCAGCTGGCCGAGCAGACAAAGCAGATGAAAAAGAGGAAGAAGAAAGCCAAGCCCTTCGCAGATGACGACCTCTCCCCCAAGGATTACCTGCTGGGGACGGCGAGTGACGAGGATCTGGGGGATGACAGCGCCTTGCTCCGGTGAGCGTTGGGAAGCAGGAGCACGTGCAGGCAGAGCGCTGGGTCCGCCTGTGGGGAGCCCGTGGCCCCGCTATGCTCCAGCCTGTGCCCTGTTTCCAGAGAACGCGAGCTCTGCCTGGAAGAACAGAGTCAGGTTTTAGTGTTCTGGATAGAAAACATTTGTAACCTCAGGTCTCCAAGGAAGAGTGCTGGCAAAGGACAAAGTGAGACATTTCATACAATTAAAATCTTTGCAGCTTTTCCATGTCTTTAAGCTTGATTTCCTACAGGTGGACAACTTAGAAAGTTACTTTTGTTTATTCTTCAACACTGTGTATCTTTTTAAAAACTGATTTTAGAAATAATCTTGTTACAAATACTCAGGGAAATGAAAATGGCAAAGCAGTGTCTCAGCTGCAGGACAGGGTGGCAGGAGGAGATGGGTGGAGAGCAGCAAGTGCAGAGCCTCAGGGCGGCAGCCAGGGCCACAGGAGGCCAGGGGGCAGAGGCCCTGGGCCCCCACTCTAGGCTGCCCCCTGGCTGCGGCTCTCAGCATAGTGCTCTGGCTGCTTCAGGCAGCCCTTCCACCCAGACCTGGTGCCTCCTCAAACAAGGCACTGGGGAAGGTGGGCGCTGCCTGGGCTCAAGCTCGTTCTGGCCAGTCCCTGAGGGACACTCATCCTTCCCACATCTCCATGTACAAACACAGAAACATGGAAAGGACGAGGGGCTGGGGGAGGAGTTGGGGCCTCTTCTCCTGGGTCTTCACGTCTGATTCTCTTCTGGGCTTTCCTCCTCCATCCTGTATTGACCTTTGGCCTTCCTGAAGCCGGGAGTTCTGGTGGCCGCCTCGTCCTCCCCCAGTGGAGGACTTGCCTGCAGGCAGCATGCTGGTCGGAGGACAGACCAAGACCACCGCGCGCCCTCCTCAGAAATCGCCACTTGGACCCCGGTGCGTGAGCAGTGCCCAGACGCTTGGCCATGGCTGTACCTTCCCCACTGTCCTCAGACCACAAGGACCCACGGGTCTGTGACCAGTCCAGCTACTCGCCTGCCCCCTGGAGAAGCTCACAAGGCCATCCACAGGTATCAGCCCTGTGCCGCACCGTGCCCTCTGCCCCTTTGCCACCCAATGTCCCTGGAACCCTCTGCTCACCCAGGCAGGGAACAGTCTGACCACCCCTCGCCATGGCAACACCCTTGTCCATACACACTGTTGCCATGGCGTCGTGAGAGGCGTCACATCGGGCGCCAGTGACCTGTGCGTGCTCCTCGTTTCCATCTTCCCTCATGCCCTGATCAGCCAGGATTTGCTTTTAAGAAGCGCCATCGGGTGTTAGCAAGCCTGTCTTCCTCTTCCTGGGAGGGAGCGTGTCAATTCTGAGGTACAAGCCGCAAAGTGTCTGTTGTGCTGAATTTTAGAATCACCTCTGGGGCCGAGACTCACTTTACTGTTTATTAGAAGAGAAGACATAAGCCATACCTCCTCATTTATTTTTCTGTTTGGCACTCCCAGCTGCTGGGTTCTAAAATTCCCACTGGCCACAAGTCTGCTGAGGGGAAATGAGAGCGCCTCCGAGCTCTACTGGGGAAGAAGCCCCCCTTTCGGTGTTACTGGGAGAATTCAGGTGGCACATGGCAAGGGTCATCTTAGTGTCCTGGTGTCTTAGATGCTCACTAAAGACAGGTGTCGTTAGCATCAAAGGAGGAGAGGGGTGGTCTTCAGGTGATGCCCACTCCAGGGCTGAACCCCCAGGGATCCAGAGCTGAGAACGGCCTTCCCAGGAAGAAAGGTTGTCTCCCCTTTTATTCCCCCAAACCTTGTTAAGTCAGCAGCTGCAGCCATCTTTTAGGCTGATGGCAGTATGTGAAAGTCAGCAAATTCTTTTGAGTTGTGCGCAGGTGAGTACACGAGTTTGAGTAATGATGGACAAGAGCTTGCAATGTGGTGACATATACAAAACAAAATTTCCCATTTTCACCACATGGTGTACTACTCGGTGACACTGATTACACTGACAGTGTAGGGCCATCATCACCTCCATCCTTTCCCCAGATGGGAGCTGGGTCCCCACCGGCGACCCCTCCCCGTTCCTGCATCCACCCCAGTCCCTCACAGCCCCTGATCTGCTCCAGATCTATGTGTTTGGAAAGCTTAATACTTCTCGTTACAGAACTCTAAATTTCTCTGCATTTAGCGTCAGGGTCTTGTGATGGACAGTTAGCCCACCTTCCGGCCGAGGCAGGCTTGAATCCCCCACCCACACCCTGAGCAGGCTTCTGCCGCAGGCCGTGGGCGCGGGCTTCTCTAGGGGGCCTCTCTGTTCCCCCTCATGAAAAGTGGGATGCTCTGGATGGCAAGTCACAGAAGCTGGCTCCTGCCCCTGGCTGCCCCCTCCTAGGCCAGCTTTACCTCCAGGGTGCCACGTCCGGGGGCTCCCCCAAGAAAGGGGACCCTGCTGCATTTCACGGCCCCTGGCCGACCTGGGGCGGGGGGCGCTACCTGTCGGGGCCCCGGACGTGCGTGTGGGGCTCCGCGGGACAGACTGGAGGAGGCCTGATGGCGGGTTTCAGCCAACCCTTTAGGATCTCCCTGATGGCGGTTGCCTGCGGGTCCCTCCCGTTGGATCTGAGGGTTTGGTTCACCAGCTCCCGGAGGTGTAATTGACAGACCATAACATTCACCAAGCCGTGCAGTTGGCTGAGCGTTGGCAGGTACGCACAGGATGCGGTCACCAGGACGCAATGACTGAACTTCCTATGTGACCTAAGTCCTCCGCGGGAATTAGGCGAAAAGAGAAAAGTTTGTAAACATCAAGGCCACGGTCCAAGGACGCCACGTGCCTAATGGGTTAGTCGAGTCCCTGCCAGGAGGCCAAGTCCCTCGGCACAGCTGGGCACTCAGGCGGCCCTGGGGGTTGGTGACCCACTGCGGAGCGTCACCCGGGCCCCGGGCGTCAGGGCGCCTCGCTCACATGTCTCCAAAGGCCAGTTTGTCAGCACCATCCCTGGTTTTGACGTTTAATCATCTTCTATCCATTTCCCTCTATGAATTTATAATTTCATGCCCTGCTTTCCTCACCAGGAACAAAACAAAACAAAGAATAAGGAATGTGCCTCAGGTCTCCCTTGTGGGGTTGACCACTGCTCATGCTGGGCACCCTTCGCATCCACAGAGCCCAGAACAAACCCCGTTATGTCTGTAGTCTGGCCTGGTTAATGTCTGGGTTTTTATTTGTTTTGTTCTGTTGTTTAGCATTTTTTAGTGTGGTAAGATATGGATAACATAGAATTTACTGTCTTAACTGTTTTTAAGTTCGCAGTTCCGTGGCTTTAACTGCATCCAGTGTTGTGTGATCATCCCCACTGCCATTCTCAGAACATTTTCGTCATCCCAAACAGAAGCTCGGTACCCAGGAGGCCATACCTCCCTAGCCTCCCCTCCCCTCAACCCCCGGAACCTCTAATATACTTTTTGTCTCTATTTGCTTATTCTAGAAAATTCATGTTAGTGGGAACATATAGTATTTGTCCTTTTGTGGCTGGCTTCTCTCATTCAGCATGTTTTCAAGGGTCATCCATGTTGTAGCATGTATCAGAACTTCATTCCTTTTAATGGCTGAATATCATTCTGTTGTTTGGATAATACCACATTTTGCTTATCCATTCATCTACTGATGGACACTTGGGTTGTTTCCACCTTTGGCTATTGTGAATAATGTTTCTGTAGACATTGGTGTACAAGTATCTGAATCCTTGCTTTCTGTTCCTTTGGTGATATACCTAGAAATAGAATTGCTGAGTCATATGGTAATCCTCTTTAACTTTGTGAGGAACTGCCAAACTGCCTCCCCCAGCAACTGCACCATTTTACATTCCCACAAGCAGTGCACCAAGACTCCAGTTTCTTCACATCATCACCAACACTTGTAATTTTCCATTTTTAAATAACCATCCTACTAGGTGTGAAGTGGTATCTCATGGTTTTGATTTGCATTTCCTTCATGACTAATGATGCTGAGCATCTTTTCATGTGCTTTCTTGGCCATTTGTATATCATCTTTGGAGAAATGTGTATTCAAGTACTTTGCCCATTTTTTAATTGGGTTGTGTTTTTGTTGAGTTATAGGAGGTCTTTATGTATTCTGGATATTAAACCTTGATCAAATATATAGTTTCTTCCAGTTTGTAGATGTCTTTTTACTTTCCTGATAATGTCCTTTGATGCACAAAAGTTTTACATTTTAATGAAGTCCAGTTTGTCTATTTTTGTTACTGTCACTCATACTTTTGGTTTCTTATCTAAGAATTTATTGCCAAACAATACATCTTGAAGATTTACCCTAGGCTTGCTTCTAGGAGCTTTATGGTTGTTTTTTCTATTTATGTTGTTGATCCATTTTGAGTCAATTTTTGTATATAGTAAAAGGTAGAGGTCCAACTTTATTCTTTTGTTTTCCCAGCACCATTAGTTGAAGCAACTGTTCTTCCCCCATTGAATGGACTTGGCACCCACATCAAGGAACTGGCCATAGATGTGTGGACATCTTTCTGGACTCTTGGTTCTACCCCATTTATCTATATACCTTATGCCAGGACCACACTGTTGAGGTTACTGTAGCTTTGTATAAAGTTTTGAAATTGGGAAGTGTGAGTCCTTCAACTCTGTTTTTCTTTCCCAAGATAATTTTGGCTATTCAGGGCCTCTTGCATTTCCATATGAATTTGAGGATTGGCTTTTCCATTTCTGAAAAGAAGGCTGCTGGAATTTTCATAGGGATTGCATTGTATCTGTAGAGCACTTTGTGTAATATTGACATCTTAATACTAAGTCTTCAATCCATGAACACAAAATGTCTTGCCATTTAATTAGGTCTTCTTTCATTTCTTTCAGTAGTGTTTTCTAGTTTACAGTGTGTTTTTCATGACCTTGGTTACATTTGTTGCTAGATTTTATTCTCTTAGATGCTCTTTTAAGTGGGGCTGTGTTCTTAATTTCCTTCTAGGATTGCTCATTACTGAAATACAGAAACACAGCTGATTTTTCTGTGTTGATCTTATACCCTGCAACTTGGATGAATTTATCAGCTCTATTAACTTTCTATGTGTGAGATTTCATATATAGAAATAATGTATATATTTCTATGTATACATTAATATATAATATATAATATACATTATTAGATGTATATTATATGTATAGGAATAATGCCATCTGTGAATACTGATAGTTTCATTTCTTCCTCTCCAGTCTGGGTACCTTTTATTTCTTCTTCCTGCCCAGTGGCTCTGGTAGAACTTCCAGCACAATGCTGAATAACAGTGGTGGCACTGGGCATGCTTGTCTTGTTCCTGATCTTAGGGGGAAAGCTTTCAGTCTTTCACCATTGAGTATGATGTTAGCTATGGGTTATTCATATATGCTCTTTATCATGTTAAGGATGTTTCCTTCTATTCCTAGTTTTCTGAGTGTTTGTATTAGGAAGGGTGCCACATTTTGCCGAACACCTTTTTCGGGTCAGTTGAGATGATCATGTGATTTTTTTTTTCCTTTGTGCTATTAATGTGGTGTTTTACATTAATTGATATTCTTATATCGAAGCACTCTTGCATACCTGTTGTGCTGGTTGACTTCATATGTCGGTTTCATTAAGTTATGGAGACCAGTTGTTTGGTCAAGTTAGCCTGACTTGATACTGTGAGAATATTTCATTAGTCATCTGATTGCATCTATAGCTGATTACATCTACAGTCAACAAAGGAGTTTGCCTTCAGCAATGAGAGAAATCTCATCCAATCAGTTGAAGGACTTAAAGGGAGAACTGATGATTTCAGCAATCAGAATGAAGAATTTCTATCTCTACTTCAGCCAGCCAGCGCTCCTGGGGAACTCATTGAGACCTTCATCAGAGTTCCCAACTTATGTCCTGCCCTACAGAATTCAGGCTTGCCAATCCCCACAGTCACATGAGCCAGTTCCTATAATAAATCTCAACATGCATACGTATTTGTGTATAGATGTAGATAGACACAGACATCAGCATCTCCTGTCATTTCTGTTTTCCTGGAGAACCATGACTAATACACCTGAGATAAATCCTGACTGGTGAGGTGTACAGTTCTTCTGCTGGTTGTTGGATCCAGTTAGCTAGTATTTTGTTGAAGATTTTTGCATCTGTATTCATGAGGAATAGTGGTCTGTAAGTTTCTTTTCTTGTGGTGTCTTTATCTGGCATTGGTATATGAGGGTGATGTTTGCCTCTTAGAATGAGTTAGGGAATATTACCACCTCTTTACTTTTTTGGGAAGAGTTTGAGCAGGATTGTTGTTAATTCTTCTTGGAATGTTTGGTAAAATTCATCAGTGAAGCCATTTGGTCCTGCATCCTCTTTATTGGGAGGTTGTTGATTACTATTTCAGTCTCTTACTTGTATTAATCTGTTGAGATCATCTGTTTCCTCTTGAGTTAGTTTGCATAGTTGGTGTGTTTCTAGAAATTTGTCCATTTCATCTGAGTTGTCTAATTTGTTGGCATAGAGTTGTTCTTAGTATCCTCTAAGAATCCTTTTTCTTTCTGTAAGGTCAGTAGTAATGCCCCTCTTTGATTTCTAATTTTTGTTATTTCCATCCTTTCTCTTTTTCAGTCTAGCTAAAAGTTTATCAATTTTATTGATCTTTGCAAAGAGCCAACTTTTGGTTTCATTGATTCTATTCTTTTTCCATTTATCTCCATTCTAATCTTTATTGTATCCTTCCTTCTATAACTTTGGATTTAGTTTGTTCTTTTTCTAGTTTCTCCAGGTGTAGAATTCTGTTATCAGTCTGTGATCTTCCTTTTTTTATTCAATTTTATTGAGATATATTCACGTACCATACAATCATCCAGAGTGTACAATCAGTTCTTCACCATACCATCATATTGTTGTGCATTAATCACCCCAATCTATTTTTTGAACATTTTCCTTGTACCAAAAAAAAGTGAAAATAAGAATAAAAAATAAAAGTAAAAAAGAACACTGAAATCATCCCCCCACCCTATTTTTCATTTAATTTTTGTCCCCATTTTTCTACTCATCCGTCCGTACACTGGATAAAGGGAGTGTGATCCATAAGGCTTTCACAATCATACTGTCACCCCTTGTAAGCTACATTGCTATACAGTCTTCTTCAAGAGTCAAGGCTACTGGGTTGCAGTTTGATAGTTTCAGGTATTTTCTTCTAGCTATTCAAATGCATTAAAACCTGAAAACAGTTATCTATATACTGCATAAGAATGCCCACCAGAGTGACCTCTTGACTCCATTTGTAATCTCTCAGCCACTGAAACTTTATTTCGTTTCATTTCACATCCCCCTTTTGGTAAAGATGTTCTCAATCCCGTGATGTTGGGTCCAAATTCATCCCCTGGAGTCATATCCCACCTTGCCAGGGAAATATACACCCCTGGGAGTTGGATCCCACATGGGGGGAGGGCAGTGATTTCACGTTTCAAGTTGGCTTAGCTAGTGAGAGGAGGCCACATCTGAGCAACAAAGAGGTACTCGGGGGAGATTCTTAGGCACAATTATAAGCAGGTTAACCTCTCCTTTGCAGTGACGAGCTTCATAAAGACAAGTCCCATGAGAGAGGGCTCAGCACATCAAACCATCAGTCCTCAGTGTTTGTGAGAATGTCAGCAACAACCCAAGTGAGGAAGCCCAACACCTCTGCATTTTCCCCAGCTCCTCAGGGAGGCCTTGCATATATATTTTTATTCTCTGTCCCAATTATTTTGGGATGTGTCATATTTCACACTAACCTATGCAAACCTACCAGGTCTCACTTCCTATTAAAAGTTCCATGTAATTATGGTATTTGAGCAAACTGCGAGTTAGATTGTTGAGGAAATATAGATCTTGCACTAACTGAACATCTCTTCCCTTGGTCTCACATGGAATTTGAAGTTTTAAAATGCCGTCGGTATTGTCCTTTACCCGTTGGCCCGATTTGCCCTAGTCCTAACCATATCTGGTTCATTCCAGTTGAAGTCTGGATTCTTTTTCAGGTTTTTTAACAGTTGCTGTATGTGCTAATACTGGCATTCATATCTTCTGAGTTCTAGCTCTGAGTTTCAGGTGTCACACAGCTACCCAGTGTTCCAGGGATCAGGTTAAATAGATCAGCATTTTGGAATCTGGAGATAGCCCTTACAATTCGGGAATAGATGTTACTGCTATAAGAGCTTACAATCTAGGGACCATCACAAAAGTCGTTCCCCTGATAAGCTGTGCTCTTAAGGTCAATTCTGAGTTTACACATTGTAGTTAGTCCATATTGGTGAGGCATTCAAGTGTTTGCCTTTGTTTCTGGTGTAGTTCACTCAAAATGCTGTCCACAGGATCCATTCGCCTCGTTGTGTGTCTCACAGCTTCACTCCTCACAGCAGCTCAATGTTTCATTGTATGAACACGCAACAGTTCACCATTCTGTTCTTCGGTTGATGTATCCTTAGGCCACCTCCACCCATTGCAAATCATGCGTACTCTCTCCATAAACATCAGTTTGCAAATGTCCATTCATGGCCCTGCTCTCAGATCCTCCAAGTAAATGCCCCCTAATGAATTTGCAGGACCCTATGGCACCCACATGCTTAGCTTCACATGGAACCACCCCACTGTCCTCCAGAAAGGCTGCACCATTCTGCCTCCTCATCAACAGTAAATATGTACATCCCTCTCCATGTTTTCTCCAGCACTTTTATCCCTGTTTATATTTTTCCATACAATTTTATAGAGCTGTATTCACATACCATATAATTATCCACAGTAAACAATCAGTTGTTCACGGTATCATCATACAGTTGTACATTTATCACCACATTCAGCACTTGAACATATTGATTACTGTGAAAAAAAAAGTTTTTTAATGAATAATAAAAATATAACAAAAATAAAGTATCATACAATACAGTATAATAGTAGGGTCAGACAACAACACCACTACCAAGAATCCCATATCCTCCTCCCTTATATCCCCCTCTCATACTTACTATGCTTTGGTATATTGACTTCTTTCTTCTTTTTTAACATAGGCATTTAGAGGTTTAAATTTTTCTCTTAGCACTACCTTCATGGCATCCCATAAGTTTTGGTATATTATATTTTCTTTTTAATTCATCTCTGAGTATTTTCTAATCTTTTTTTATTTCTTCTTTGACCCATTGATTTTTAAAGAATATATTGTTTAATTTCCATGTATTTGTGAATTTTCAAGTATTCTTTCTTTTATTGAATTTTGCCTTCTATTGTAGTCAGAGAAGATACTTGGTATAATGTTAATCTTTTAAAAATTATTAAGACTTCATTTGTGACTTATCACATTCTCCTGGAGAATGATCCATTAACCCTTGATGCACTTGAGAAGGATGTATATCCTGCAGTTGTTGCATGGAGTGTTCTTTGTCCATGAGGTTGAACTGGTTAATAGTGTTGTTCAAGTTCTCTATTTTTTATTGATCTTCTGTTTCAATGTTCTGTCAATTACTGAAAGTTGAGAATCTTTCAGCCATTAATATAGAACTATCTATTTCTCCCTTTAATTATGTTAATTTTTGCTTCATATCTTTGGTGCTCTGTTGTGAGGCACATACATGTTTGTAATCATTAATCTTGCTGGATTGAAACTTTTATGGTTATTTAATATCCTTCCTTGTCTCTTCTAATCTTTTTGAGTTAAGGTCTATTTTGTATGACAATAATAAAGCCACTCTGCATGAAATATCTTTTCCCACCCTTTTTACTTTCATCTAAAGTGAATCTCTTGTAGTCAGATCATGCTTTTTCATCCAATCTGCCATTCTCTGCCTTTTTTATAGAGAAGTTTAATCCACTGACATTTAAGGTAGGTAGTAACTGAGAAGAATTACTTCTGCCACTTAGCAATTTGTTTTCTGTGTATCTTATATACTTTTTGTTCCTCACTACTCTATTACTGCCTTTTTGTACTTGGTTGCTTTTTTTTTAGTGTTTTGATTACTTTCCCCCTTCCTTTTCTCTATTTTTAAATTTATTTTCTTAGTGGTTGCATTTGTAATTACAGTTAAAATCTTAAATTAGTAACAGACTACTTTGATTAGTACCAACTTAGTTTTAGTAGTATACAAACTAATCTTATATCTCTGTCCTTTCTCTCCCTTTATATTGTTATTGTCTCATTATATCTTTATAAATGTATACCCATTAACACATTTAAAATGTCATTTTACACATTTGCCTATTAAGTCATAAGGGGAAAAAACATTTACAAACCAAAAATATAGTAATGCAGGATTTTAATATTTACCTATGTAGTTACCTTTACCAATGTTCTTTTATTTCTCTTATGGCTTCAAGTTACTCTTTAGTGTCCTTTTATTTCAGCCTGAAGGTCTCCCTTTAGCATTTCTTGTAGGGCAGGTCTTTTAGTAATGAAATCTTTCAGCTTTTGTTTATCTGTAAATGTCAGTTTCTCCTTCCTTTTTTGAAAGATAATTTTGCCAAATATAGAATTCTTGGTTGACAGTTTTTTCCTAAAGGACTTTAAATATGTCATCCCACTGTCTTCTGGCCTCCATGGTTTCTGATGAGAATTCTGCTATTACTTTTATCGAGTATCCCTTGTATGTGACAAGTTGCTTCTCTTGGTGCTTTAAAAATTCTCTCTTTGCCTTTGGGTTTTGACAATTTTGCCAGATTGTGTCTTCATGTAACTCTCTTAGAGTCTGTCCTGATTGGAGTTCATTGAATTTCCTGGATATGTATATTCATGTGTTCTATCAGGTTTGTGAATTTGGGCCATTATTTCTTCATAAACTTTTCTGCCCCTTTCTCACTTGTTCTTCTACGACTCTGGTGATGTACGTGTTTGTTTGTATGCTTGATGGTGTCCACAGGTCCCTCAGGCTTTGTTCGTTTTCTCATTATTTTTAGTTTCTGCTCCTCACACTGGGTAATTTCTATTTATTTACCTTCAGTTTTGCATATCCTTTCTTCTGCCTGTTCAAATCTGCTGTTGAATCTGTCTAATGAATTTTTCCTTTCAATTACTGTACTTTGCAGTTCCAGACTTTGTTTGATCCCTTTTTATAGTTTACATCTCTTTATTTTGTTCAGACAACATTTTCCTAACTTCCTTTAGTTCTTTGTATATAGATTTCTTTAGCTCACTGAACATATTTAAGACAGCTGATTTAAAGTTTTTGACTAGTCGTTCCAATGTTTAATCTTCCTCAGTGATATTTGCTGGAAAACTCCTGTTAATGGGCCATAATGTGCCAGTTTGAATGTATTATGTCCCCCAGAAAAAGCCATATTCTTTGATGCAATCTTGTGGGGCAGACATATTGGTGGGAATTAAGTTGGAACGTTTGGATTAGGTTGTTTTCCTTGGAGATGTGCCCCACCCAACTGTGGATGATAACTCTGACTGGATAATTTCCATGGAGGTGTGGTCCTGCCCATTCAGCATGGGCCTTGATTAGTTTACTGGAGCACTATATAAGCTCAGACAGAAGGAGCGAGCTTGCTACAGCCAAGAGGGACACTTTGAAGTACACACAGGAGCTGAGAGAAGAGCTGCAGTTGAGAGACAGTTTGAAGATGGCTGTTGAAAGCAGATTTTGTTCTGGAGAAGCTAAGAGAGGAAAAACACCCCGATAGCAACTGAGAGTGACATTTTGAGCAGGAACTACTGCTTAGAGAGGAACATCCTGGGAGAAATCCATTTTGAACCCAGAACTTTTGAGCAGATGCCAGCCATGTGCCTTCCCAGCTAACAGAGGTTCTCCAGACACCATTGGCCATCCTCCAGTGAAGGTACCCGATTGCTGATGTGTTACCTTGGACACTTTATGGCCTTAATACTGTAACTTTGTAACCAAATAAACCCCCTTTATAAAAGCCGATCCATTTCCAGTGTTTTGCATCCTGGCAGCATTAGCAAACTAGAACACTTTCCTATTTCTTTATGTATTTTGTAATTTTTTGTTGAGAACTGGACATTCTGAGTATTATGTTATTATAACCCTGGAAATATGCCTCTCCTCCCCCTCTGGGATTGCTAGGTTTATTGCTGAGGTCTTGGCCATCATCCTGTGATTTTTAAAAATTACTTTTGCTCCCAAATAGGGGATGGAAAATAAAAAAAGAAAAGAAAAGGTACTGCTTATTTAAACTTCTCTGCTGCTGTTAGTTAGGGGTTGGAACAGTGGCCGTCTCAGAGCTGGCCCCGTCAGCTGCAGCAGCTGATCAGCACTGATGAGCAACGTTCCCTGCTCCCCTGCGGTTTGGAGACTGTGTCCTTGCCCCTCACACTGGCATCCACAAGCTGCGCCAAGAGCCCTGGCTGCAGTTGCCGCTGCTGTCTCCTGCAGCTGGGGATGAGGCAGGTGGCTGCAGCCTGGAGGGTGAAAGTCATCGCATTGACCACAGCTTAGCAGTCTGTTCCTCCACCTCTTCCTTGGATGCTGCACAGTGTTCCACTGGACTTCCGAGTTCCAGAATGGTTGACGCAGCCAGTTCCTGCCAGTTTGACAGTGGTTTTGGCCCCACTCTGCCATCTTCCATAATCCTCCCAGACACCATCTTTTGAAGCTGGGCCCTTCAGACCAGCACGAGGTCCAGGAGGCGAGAGGAGGAACAGGGTCGCCCCTCCCCGCACCAGAGTTAGTTCCAGTAGCTGGACCTCATGTGTGGATTTTCGGCCCTCAGCCTCTGACTGTCCCAGTGACACTCCAGCCCCCCCGGGGATCAGGGGCCTGAGTCCCCATGCTGCAGGCCCCTCCACACCTCCAAAATCTGACACTCTGGGCCTCTGCCTTCTTCCCCCTGTCCTGGGGGTGGCTCTGCAGCATCCACACTGCGCCAGTTTGGGTATATTATGTCCCTCAAGAAAAAGTCATTTTAGTCCAATCTTGTGGGATATTGGGATTATGCTTTTTCCCTGGAGATGTGACCCCTCCAAATGTGAGTGACACCTTTGATTAGGGTGTGACCTCTGAATGTTTCCATGGAAGTGTGGCCCCACCCATTCAGCATGGGTCTTGATTAGTTTTACTGGAGTTCTTTAAAAAGCACCATGCAGGCCCAGACACTTGCTGCAGCCAAGAGAGACACTTAGAAGAAGCTGAAGGAGCTGAGAGGAGCTGGAACACAACCTGGGATCAGCACGTCAGCCACGTGCCTCCCCAGCTGACAGGTTTTCTGGATGCCATTGGCCTTCCTTCGATGAAGGTACACTTGTGTTGATGCCTTCATTTGGACATTTCATGGCCTTCGGACTACAACTTTGTAACCAAATAACCGCCTTTATAAAAGCCAGTCCACTTCTGGTATTTTGCAAATGGTAGCATTGGCAAACTGGAACAAGTGCCCTTGTTGGGCCTTTTACCTTTCAGTTCACTGATGTCTGCAGTCACCCTCCCTCTGCTGGAATAAGCCACATGGTTCCCACTCTTGTCTGTGCCCCCACTGA
Organism: Bradypus variegatus; assembly: GCA_004027775.1. Classification (NCBI taxonomy): domain Eukaryota; kingdom Metazoa; phylum Chordata; class Mammalia; order Pilosa; family Bradypodidae; genus Bradypus; species Bradypus variegatus. Next base: position 23,716 of record PVKY010001387.1, read on the forward strand.
AAGGCTGTCTTGGGGTCTAACAACAGGAAAGCACATCAGAACTACCTGCCCTTGTCTGCAGCAGGACTCAGGGAACCACTCTTTTCTCACCACCTTCCCACAGCAAACTCAGGAAAGGTGCAGACCTTCAAACTCTATAATTGAAAGATGGTCAGTTATTCAACTCAGGCAACTCAAGGTTTTATTCTGAGTACTGCAGGGTAAAAACAACTTCTATAATCAGGGTTTATTTCGATGCATTATATGTCCATCACATGCATTTCTTGACCTGGAAATCAGAAGGAAATGAAATAAAATGTTGAGAATTCTTAAAATCTGAAACAGAAGCATTCTACTGGGCATGGGGTTTGGGGCATCCCTGTTTCCTAAGGATCATCAGCCTGGAAACAGTAAAAGTAATAGTAATAAAGTTCAGATAATCAGAAAAATGCGTGCTATTCAATTAAAGCAAGGAAACTTGCAAGATGACTTTCAGGGAGGGTTACCACAAGTTTTTGAACTGTTTCACAAAGAAGGGTGTTGCTCTCAGCCCCTGCAACCCCCATAGCCAGTGAATGTGAACGTCCTCTCTGTGGGCCCGTGGGTCCTGCACGGCCCCGCAGTAGCAGCCACGCACAGCTCCCACCCAGGCCGAGCCGCAAGGTGCAGGCACGTGGCCCTGCCTGCCCCAGGAAGGGGCGGCGCTGTCAATCTCAGGCTCACACCCTATGAGAAGCACCTAGATACGAAACGCAGAGGAGCAACCCGAGGCGGCGAGGCTCTGGGGCGCACACTGGCGCCAGCTGGGGTGCTGGGACAGAGACTCAGCCAGGAAGTGGAAGTGTGGGAGCTGCTGGAGCAAGTTGCTGACTTGAGCTTTTCTTCTTTTTTCTTCTTTTCATTTGTGCTCCAGGCTAAGCTCTGTATGTGTCATCAAATTGTAGAAACAAGATTCTTTCTTTTTTTCAGAACCAGGACATTTTATCTATCTTTACTCTTTATTGTTCCAGAATGGCTGTTAAGAATTTTTAAGGATTGATAAACACCACATGATAGCTTAAAAGGAGAGAGAAAGAGAACAAGAACCAGGCTTAAAAATGTATAACATACCTGGAGACTAAACCTTTATTCTACTGTGATCCAAATCATTAGCTCCAGATTTTCTGGCAGCCAATCAAAAAGGGTGCTGGTGGACATCTGGTTAAATTATTGTATCAGTCAGAATAGGTGAGGTGATGGTGCAGTAACAAACATTCCCCAGATCTCACCCACTTAAAACAAGAAAGGTTTATGTCTGACTCATGCTACATGACTACCAGCGGTTAGAAGGGGAGCACTGGGGTCCAGACTAAGGGAGAGCAAACTTAGGCCTTGGGCTGGCTGCCTGTTTGTGTAGCGTTTTATTGGAGCATAGCCAGGTAAATTCATTTGTGTTATCTATGCCTGTTTTATGCTACAGTGGCAAAGTGAGTGGTTGTGGCAGAGAAAGTATTTGGACCAGTAGTATGAGGAACAACATAAGTTTAAGTTCAAAAGCAGGATTCTGAAACAATTTCGATAGCATGTTTCACAGACAGGACTCAAAAGCTGCTGATACTGAAAGATTGATCACGTTGATTAATTTCTGCGTTTCTTGTCAAGTGCTTTAAAACAACTGATAAAAGAAGTTATTACATTTACTCCTTGGGTGAATTTTATTTGGGTGGGCAAATGACATTAATAGTGTCAAATTAGCAACCAGAATGCAGAGCTGGGCACATTGTAAGGGTTAATTATATCCTTGAGATGAAAAGAAACATAGAAAATTAAATTGAGGACTTCCATAATACAAAGAACTGCTTCCTAGTTCACCTTAGATTTGGTTAAATGAACTTAGAGTTTTATTTTATTTAAAGAATATATAAAAATCACAGTCAAATCTATGGCATATCAAACTTTAGGGTGCGATAGGAGATAACCTAATTGCTACGTCTGACTTCACGGGACTGAGAAAAGCCTCTTTCACCCACTCTCTTTTTGCCTCGTATCTAGTGCCAGCCTGCTGCGTGGTGTAGAAATCTGTTTCTGAAAATGCCCTCTTCCAGAATTTGCTCCATACTGAATTGAAGATTACCCAAATATGTAGAATGTAGCAATGGAAAGAATAATGCATAATAGATAACAACATAAAAATTCAAATTGCCTTCTCTCAGGTTGAAATGAAGAACCATAATCAACCAAATGAAATTTAACGGGGATGCATGTAATTTCCTGTGTTTGGGATTTAAAATATTAACTATAAAATACAGGGCTGAGGAGGCTTAGTTAGAAGAGGTTCGTGCAGTAAAAGCCCCGGTTTACGGGAGTCGCCGTGGAGTCAGGGGCTGCGGGCAGCGCCCATCCGCTCGCAGGCTCTGACGGCGGCGACCTCCCCGGGCCCGCCACACCCGGCCAGGCTCCCATCTTAAGGAGTTTGGCGGTGGAAGGTGTGCCCTCCCGGGGGTCGGGTAACTGCGCGCGGGGTGCACAGGCCAGGTCTCACTCGCGAGGGGCCGGCGCCCGGCTGGGAGCGGCAAGCGGAGGTCTGTCCATCTGCGGGGCGGCGCGGAGAAGCCCGAGTCAGCGTTTCCCCCACGTGCACGTGCGCCCCCCTGAGGAGGTCCGCCCCCCTCCCCAGCGCCCCCGGGGGCCCCTGCCCGGACCCCGGCCAGGCCCCTCCGTGCAGTCGCCGGGGCGGCCCCGCCCTCTCGGTGTCCGCGACTTCGTTCACGCTGCTTCTTCCTTAGGGAAGATCCCCTCCCCCACCTTCCTGCCACTGCCCTGGCGCCCCTCCTCTCCCTTCCACCTCATCCTGGAGGTCACTCCCCTGGGAAGCCTTCCAGGATCCCCAGGCCTTGGTTCCGCGCCCCGGAAAGGTCCCGAATGCGGGACTTCGCGCCCTGCTGCGCGGCCTCGGCCTGTGCCCCTCCGGCTCCCGCGTGGCGCGGGGCGGTCAGAGCGCCCGGGCTGACCAACAAGGGCCGCCGGGCCTGCCGGCGTCGGTGCCAACCTCCCCGCCGAGGAGGGTGCGGGGCCAAGGGCGCGGAGCGGTTCTCTGCCCGACAGGCCCCCAGGGCCGGGAGGAAGGCCCAGAGCTAGACGCGGAGGTCTCCTGCATAAACAGGGGTCAGTTCCGGCAAAGTGGTCAGCCATTGGGACGGTGAGGGGGAAAGGCAGGCTTTTAGGAGGCCTGAGAAGAAACACAACTGACAGGGGCGGAAGCAAGGATTTCAGGGATGCAAAGAGAACGCTGGAGCTGAGTTACCCAAGTCTCCATCCATGCAGGACGTAGAGTCCAGCAGCGGTCTCATAGCATTTGGACTCTTAAACCACAGTCCCTGGGTTCGAATCCTGTATTTACCACTTATATGTTACATAACCTGTGCTTCAGTTTCCTCATCTGTGAAGTGGGGGTGACAGAAGTGTCTGTTTCACTTCAAGAGTTGTGGGCAGTGAAGGAGTGAACAGGGGAAAGCACCAGGATGAGAGCCCGGCATATAGCAAGGGCTCAGTGAATTTTTTTTTGATGCAATTTTATTGAGATATATTAATATACTATAAAATCATCCAAAGTGTACAATCATTTGTTCACAGTATCTTCATATAGTCTTGCATTCATCAACACAATCAATTTTTTAACATTTTCATTATTCCAAAAAAAATAAAATTAAGAATAAAAATAAAAGTAAAAAAAGAACACCCAAAACATCTCATAACCACCCCCCCATTATTCATTTACTTTTTGTCCCCTTTATTCTACTCATCTGTCCATACGCCAGACAAAGGGAGTGTGAGCCACAAGGTTCTCACAGTCACATGGTCACACCATATAAGCTGTATAGTTATACAGTCGTCTTCAAAAATCAAGAATACTGGGTTGCAGTTCATCAGTTTCAGGTATTTCCCTATAACTATTCTAATACATTGAAAACTAAAAAGGGATAGCTATATAATGCCTAAGAATAACCTCCACAGTAACCTCTCAACAGTTGAGAAACTTTATTTTGTTTCATTTTACTTCCCCCTTTTGGTCAAGAAGATTTTCTCAATCCCACGATGCCAGGTCCAGGCTCATCCCCAGGAGTCATGTCCCATGTTGCCAGGGAGGTTTACACCCCTGGGAGTCATGTCCCATGTAGGGGGAAGGGCAGTGAGTTTACTTGCAGAGTTGGCTTAGAGAGAGAGGCCATATCTGGGCAACAAAAGAGGTTCTCTGGGGTTGACTCTCAGGCAAAATTATCAGTAGGCTTAGCATCTCCTTTGCAGTAACAAGCTTCATAAGGGCAAGCCCCAAGATCAAGGGATTGGCCTACTACAATGATAGTCCCCAATGCTTGTGAGAATATCAGGAATTACCCAGGTGGGGAAATTTAATATTTCCAATTTTCCTCCAGTCCCTCAAGAGGGCTTTGCAAATACCTTTTATTCTCTGCCCAAATTACTCTGGGATGTATTGGGGTTTCAAGCTAACCTGTACAAACCAACCAGATCTCATCCCCATTCAGGGTTCCATGTAATTATGGTGTTTGAGTAAACTGACCATACAAGTTACATGCTACAGAAAATATAGATTTTCCACCAAATAAACTTCTCTTCCTTTGGTCTCACATAGAAGTTGAAGTTTTAAAACATAGTATCATCTTTTTCCCTTTAGTCTGGTTTACCCTAGTTCTAACCAAGTCCATTTTGTTCATATCTCTTAAGTCTAACGTCTTTTTCAGCTTCTTTAACTGTTGCTCTATGGGGTAATGCTGACATTCATAGCTGCTGAACTCTGGCTGTGAGTCTCAAGTGTCACAGAGACACCTGAAGTTCCAGGACTGACCAGGTTATACACAAGAGCTCATCATTTCAGAATTTATAAATTACCATTACAAGTCATGAATAGATGTGACTGCTGTAAGAGCTTACAATCCAGGAACCTTTTCCGTTAAGTCTTCCCCTAATAACCTATGCTCTCAGATTCAATTCTCAGAGTTTGCACCTTATAATTAGTCCATATTAGTGAGTCATTATAATGTTTGTCTGTTTGAGTCTGGCTTTTTTTCACTCAACACACTGTTCTCAAGATCCATTCACCTAGTTGTGTACCTCACAACTTCATTTCTTCTTGCTGCTGCTCAGTGTTCCATTGTATGTGTGCACCACAGTTCACCATTCCGTTTATCAATCAATGTACCCTTAGGTCACCTCCATCCATTGCAAATCATGAATACTGCCACCATAAATCCCAGTGTGCAATGTCCATTCATGTCCCTGCTCTCAGTTTTCCCAAGTTTATACCCAATAACGGGGTTGCAGGACTATATGGCAGCCCCATAGTTAGCTCCACCACACTTCCCTCCAGATGGGCTGCACTATTCTACTTCCCTACCAACAGTGAATAGGTACATCCCTCTCTCCATATTTTCTCCAGCACCTGTATCCCTCTGTTTATTTTTAAAATAGTTTTATTCACACACCATATAATCTATTCTAAGTAAAAAATCAATGATTCCTGGTATAAACATATAATTATGGAGGAGAACTTAAGATGGTGGCTAGGTGAGACAGGGCAAAAAAACACCTCTGTGAAAAACACTAGATAAAAACCAGAAAGTGACCCAGAACACCAGTTCCAGCGATGCACCAGCCGGACAAGGTCTGCTAAATCCACAGGGACAGTGCATTTGGTGAAACTGGGAGTCTGTGTTCTGAAACTAGTGAGTAAACCATGGAATATATGGAAGCCATGCTGTGGTGTGGGGAAACTGAGGGTTGGCATTTGGAGACAGACTAGTTCTTTTGAAAAAACAAACAAACAGGAGTGGCTGTGGTTACAACAGTGAGAACCACACAGTGAAGCATGGGAGGAGCAGGCTGTGCCAGCCTCTCAGTGTCTGGTGTGGAGGGTAGCCTGCTGCTGATTGTCTCAGGGCCGGTGGGGGAGACAGGAGCCAAAAGGAGAAAGAAACCATGCCCCTTGCAGCTATCTCCCTGGTGGCCTGGGAACGCTCCTGCCTGGGGCCAGAGCCACAGCCCAGAGCCACACCAAGAAACCCAGTTTGACGGGGAGTGTTTCCAACAGCACCGCGCACATGCCACAATATCAGCCATGGACAGTGGCCTTTAGTGCACCCACAGCTAATTGTCCCAGAACTGGGAAGGCGGAGCTGTGCAAAAAGGGGGAAATTAACAAGCCCCATTCAACCATCTTTACAGCAGGCTGGGAACACCCCTGCACGGCCTGGCAGCCAAGGGCTTCCCTGACGGTCCGGTGCGCACTTGTGATGTGGCACAGCCTTCCCTCAGCAGAGGTCCTGGAAGAGCACAGCATGAAAGGGGGACCCGCTTGGAAATTGCAGGGACCCTACGCCAATACCAAGGACTTGTGGGTCAGTAGCAGAGACAATCTGTGGTGAGACTGAAATGAAGGCTTAGACTCTTGCAACAGCCTTAAATATCCAGGAACACCTGGGAGGTTTGATTATTAAAGCTGCTCTCCCTCCCTAACCACCCAGACACACACCCCACATGCAGGGCAGACAGCACCAACAACACACCCAAACTGAGTTCACCAATTGAACCCCACAAGAATCAGATCCCCACAAAGACAAAGACAAAGTTGGGGAGAGCTGACTTGAGGGGAATAGGTGACTCATGGACGCCGTCTGCTGGTTAGTTAGAGAAAGTGTATGCCACCAAGCTGTAGATCTGACAAATTAGAGGTTGATATTTTTTATATCCAGAAAGAACTCTATCAAGTAAAGCAAATGCCAAGAGGCCAAAACAACAGGAAAACTTAAAGCATATGACAAAACCAGACAATATGGAGAACCCAAACCTAACACCCAAATCAAAAGATCAAAAGAGACACAGTACTTGGCGCAATTAATCAAAGTACTGAAATCAAACAACGAGAGCATGGCACAGGATATAAGGGACATAAAGAAGAAATTGCAAGAGTAAATAAAAAAATAGAAGATCTTATGAAAATAAAAGAAACTGCTGGCCAAATTAAAAAGACTCTGGATACTCATAATATAAGATTAAAGGAAGTTGAACAACGACAGACCCCTTGAGGACCACATATTGGAAAATGAAAGAACAAAAGAAAGAATGGGGGAATAAATAGAAAAAAATCAAAATGGATCTCAGGGATATGATAGATAAAATAAAACGTCTAAATTTAAGACTCATTGGTGTCCCAGGAGGGGAAGAGAAGAGTAAAAGTCTATAAAGTTTATTCAAACAAATTGTTGAGGAATACTTCCCAAACCTTTTACACAATATAAATACACAAAGCATAAATGCCCAGCAAACTCCAAATAGAATAAATCCAAATAAACCCACTCCAAGACATATTCTGATCAGACTGTCAAATACTGAAGAGAAGTAGCAAGTTCTGAAAGCAGCAAGAGAAAAGCAATTCCCCACATACAAAGGAAACAACATAAAACTAAGTAGTGACTACTCAGCAGCCACCATGGAGGCGAGAAGGCAGTGACATGAGATATTTAAAATTCTGAGAGAGAAAAATTTCCAACCAAGCATATTTTATCCAGCAAAACTCTCCTTCAAATTTGAGGGAGAGCTCAAATTTTTCACTAACAAATGCTGAGAGATTTTGCTAATAAAAGACCTCCCCTACTTCAGATAATAAAGGGAGCCCTACTAACAGAGAAACAAAGAAAGGAGAGAGAGAGAGAAATTTAACAGACATATATAGAACATTACATCCCAAATCACCAGGACACACATTCTTCTCTAGTGATCATGGAGCTTTCTCCAGAATAGACCATATGTTGGGACATAAAACAAGCCTCAATAAATTAAAAATAATTTTGAATATATTCAAAGCACATTCTCTGACCACAATGGAATACAAATAGAAGTCAATAACCATCAAAGACTTAGAAAATTCACAAACAACTGGAGGATAAAAATGAGGGGGAGATGAAAACAGTCCTGGATAATTGAAAGCTAAAGGACTTCATCACCAGCAGATCAGTCCTATAAGAAATGCTAAAGGGAATTGTGCAGGCTGAAAGGAAGGGACGCTAAACAATTGACTGAAACCACATGAAGAAATAAAGACTTCCAGTAAAGATCACATGGGAAATATAAATACCAATACTACTGTATTTTTGATTTGTAACTCCAGTATTTACTTCCTACAGGATCTAAGATACATAAACTATAATGATAAATCAGTGGCTTTGGACTCAATGTAAAATATGTAATTTTTGACAAGAACTACATAAAGGTGGGGGAATGGAGGAGTATAGGAACATAGTCTACATGTCCTATTGAAGTTGGGTACCAAAGAAAAATAAGATTGTTATAGATTTAAGAGGTTAAATTTAAGCCCCACAGTAAACACAAAGAAAGTATCAGAGAATATGACTAGAGATGAAAAGTAGAGTATGGGTTATGAGAAGTGGGGGAAGTGGCAATGGGGAGTTAAGAAATGAGTTTAGGGTTTCTGTTTGGGATGAAGGGAAATTTCTATTAATGGATGGTGGGAAGGTGATAGCATTGCAACATTCTAAATGTGATTAATCCCACTAATGGAATGCTAGGGAGGGGTTGGAATGGGAAGATTTAGGCTGTATTTATGTTTCCACAATTGAAAATAAAAAAAGACAGTCTAAATAGTTTATGACAATTAAATGCCAAGGATGATCCTGGATGGGATCTGAGGATGGAGGGGAGGAGGCTCAAAGGGACACAGTTGGGACATAAGAAAAAAAAA
>PVKY010001388.1:0-32413 GCA_004027775.1 Bradypus variegatus
TTTTTTTCCCCCTCACTCTTTTCCCTCATCTTGTTTTGTACAACTCCCAACTGTCCTTAGTTTCTCAACCTAAACATCTTCCCATGGACGCCCTGCCCTCACCCCACATTAAGACTCCATTAATTTCTCATAACACTCTTTGCTTTCCCCCATGGCACTTCCCACGATGCACAATTATATATTTATTTGATTAAATTTATTACTATAGAATGATTAGTTGATGACTGTTTTTCCTTTTCACCCACCCATGAGACTGGCAGTGGCTTCAGGTCAGAAACAGCGTCTATGTCACCCTCTTTTCCCCCTGCCTTTAGCACTGAGCTTGGCACATGTATGCGCTTAAGGAATGTGCCTAATTAGCTAATAAGTGAGTACACCGATTCATTTAATCCCCATAATAACCCTACGAAATAGGCATTTTATCAGACATGGGGAAGCTCGGAGAGTCGGGGTGGACAAAGTCAGGTCCCAAGTTCTGCGCTTGGGGTCGCTCCATCCATGAGCCTTGGCCCCTTGTTAAAAGGGCCAGGAAGGGGGCGGATTGTAAGCCGCCAGAAAGTCTCCCAGTAAGTAGTACGAGGACATCAACGCAAGCCGCGTGAAACAGGAACCACCGGGACTAAGCTCCGCCCCCTCGCCTTTCAATGAGTAAGGGTCATATTATGCTGTACATGGATGGGGGGACCATGGGTCCGTGATTCGGAGCTGCCCTAGATGCGCCTGATTAAAAATTCGTCGGACTGGAAGACCTCAGCACCAGAGTTTCGCACAAATACTTACTTAATCCTGGAAGAGTCATCTGGAGCTGATACTGAGAGTGTTTCGAGCGGATATGGCAACATTTGGGGGAGGGTCATGATCAGGCATTTACTGTAGATGGTCCAATCCCCGGAGGGGTCCTCGGCCAGCTAGATTAGAAGGCGAAGGGGGCGTCTCCCCGGCTTCCTGCAGCGTCGGCGGCGAGCTGAGGTGGAAGCTGGTTGCGGCGACGACGACGACGACGACAGTGGCGGCGGCGCCATGGCAGAGCTCGCAGGTACCTTGACGTCGGCCTGCGAGGGGCCGGGATGGGAGGCCCGCAATGCTGCCGCGCCGCCATGTTGTCCCTTTGGGGTCACCTTAGGCATCGCCCGGTCTCTCACACCAGTGAGGTCTCTTCCGGGGACCCAGGGGCCACTCCTGCCCTGCGGCAGGGAGTTGCCCACCTTGGCCTCAGTTTGGGCCTTGGGTGTCCCTTCTCGGCCCGAGGGCGGGTTACTGAACTGGGTTTCCAAAGTCAGTGCATGTCTGTCTGCTCGCGGTACCCAGTAGGTAGAGCCCGGGGTGTGGGGCTGGTGGGCGCGAACACTCTCTCTTCGGTCTGGGGGCCCATGACAGGGGTCTCAGCTTGTCACCCTGTCCCCGCCACTTTTTTTTATTCGTCAGAAAGGGTTTGGGGGAGAGAGGAGAAAAGAGACCCCTGCCCCGGACCCCCTCTTTGGGTAGACGTTCTGCTTCGAGCGATGGCACTTTTTAGTCGCTTTAACTTCACATCAAACCTGGACACCCGTTCCCTTTCCTCCAGTATATATGAGGAATGGCCCTCAAGGGCAGCTGAAGGAACGGAGTGCCTGGCACGCTAATGGCCTGGAAAGGAAGAATGAGGGAGGGAGGGCGGGGACAGTTGCCTTTACCTTCCCCTTTCCAAACCTTTAGTTTCCTTCTAGGCCTCCCTGTCCCTTTCCAAAGCCAAATGTTGGGAGACTAGGATCTGTCTTAGAAAAAAAAATGGCCTTTTTGTTTATAGGCCTGGATCGTGTTTTATCCCTTTCAAGGAACTCATGTGTTGGGACAGCTTCTGTTTGCCCTGTCTGACATGGTCCAATCATCGGGTCAGCCTTCTGGACGGCAACAGCAAAATCGGGTTAAAAAAAAACAGTTGCAGTTTAAGTGCTAATGTCAAATGTTACAACCTGTTTGTTTGTTTAATCAGAGGCTGATTAATGTCAAGCAAATCTGTTAAAAGATTCGGGGCTTTGATTGGTTTCCAGTCACCAGATCAGTTCCATATCTGAAATTGATTTTGCAAGGGTTGTTGCCCAAAACAGTTTAACCTTATATCTATAATCTGTTGTTTCAAAGAGGAGTCTGGAAATCTGGGTTTGGCTCTCTTTTTGTTGTTGTTCTCCTCTATCTTTGAAACATATGCATTCCATTTCAAGCCTGTCAATGTGTGGTATACCAAGAACCATGTGTTGCCTGCCTCTCTTGACTTCCTGCTCTGCTATTGCTCAGGAATTTGGATCTTGCTTCTCTGTGGGGGGAGGAGGGCTCATTCTCAGAGAAGATGGTGACAGTGTGTCTCTGGGGTATATAGAGGAAGTCAGAGATCACCAGGGAGTAGAGACTGTTGCTATACTAGTGTCTTGTGAATGTGCGTGTCTGCACACGCACATACCAATCTCAGGGGGGGAAAAGAAAATTCAGAATCTCCCTTTGGGGTGCTGGCTCCTGAGTAGATACAAGTTTGAAAATAGATAATAGCAAATGGCTCACAGTAAACCCATTCCCCCATCCAACCCACGTGTTGCTGTTGCTGTCCCTGCAGCTGAAGCTCAAGAAACTTGCCTGCCTATCCCGCCCCCAGAACAGACATCCCTTCTTCCTTCGATCACAATCCAAATACTCCACAGATGGAGGTAACAGTGTTACATAGCACCCCATGTCTCTAAAAGTCCTGGTACCTAACACACCCCCACTCTCCCCAAGCTTAACTGTAACTGGTTGGGCTAAGAAACTAACATCCTTCCTGGGGCATTAGTCCCAAGGGTCTCACCTGTTGCTGGTGTCCTACAAAACCATTCCAATCTCCTCGTAACTATATCGTTGGCCTTTTTGGGGGCAAATTTTTGTGAGGGTAGTGGAGGCAGTTTGGGGAAAGGAGGTCTGTGGACATTTAGTGTTGTGCACTAGGGACTTGGCAATAAAACATTAGTCGTTTTCAACTCTTCTCACTGCTATCAGAATAAAATGTTTTAATGATATAGCATGTAGAAAGAATTTCACAAAGAAGATGTGTTTGGACTAGACTTCTAGATATTGCACAGGGATAGAGTGAACACATTCCTTCAGTCTTCTCTGGTGGGTTGTGTTTGCTGCCATAATATGGGGGTGTGGGGGTGTGCAGGAGAAGACAGAAGTGGATAGTGGACATGGCCACTCTCAGTCCCACCAGGGGCAGCCCTTGCTTGGAGGTCTGTCATTTCACCAGGCTGAAGCCAGAGCCCTGCTGATGGATGGAGTAAGCCCCACAGCCAGGCTTTGCCAAAATCATCTGGAAAGTCCTGGGGCTGTCAGCAGCCTCCTGTCTTTGGGGGGGGAGGCACAGTGCAGAGCAGCCAGGCCCTTCCTTGCTGTTCCCACCTGCCTTTCTGAACCCAGCCACCTTGCTACTTGAGCTAAGGTAAGCCTCTGGGACAGTGGGGTTGTAGGCATACCTCAAAGTCTCTGAGAGAAGGGACAGCCTTCATTAAGCACACATGTTGAAATATGTCTAGTTCTGTGGGTTTATTGTGGAAAACCTCAGAAACTCCCAGGCTAGAGGCCTGCCAAGATCCGAACTTCTGAAGGGAGGAGATATGAGTACTGCCTTCCGATGAGTCACTCCGGGGCAAGAGACAACCTGCTTCACCTGTAGGCTATGACAGCAGTTGGAGTCACACAGCTTAAAGAAGATGGAATCTCAGATTGTACATCCCCACTCCAACCCTAATAAGTCCTGATTGTCACTTGAATGGAAGAATGTGTTTCTCATATTTTGAGGTTCGCAGGGATCTTAGTGGCTCTTTTACAGAGAAGAACTGAAGGTGGGAGGTGGGAGGTGACATGGCCAGGTATGCACTGTTCCCCCTGCCCTCCTGCCCCCCAAAATTCTCTGACGATGAACTTAAATTGCAGGTACCTTAGGGTAGGGAAACAGGATCAGGCTCAAGGGGACAAGGTACTTTGTGCTCCAGAAGTGTTTGTAACAACTGTGACTAAGGGATTTGAGGAAGTGGCAGGAAGAGAGATTTATGGCCCTCCAACTCTCTTGGTATTGGCCCAAGAACAGATGTGTAGTGATAGGGACACATAAAGCCAGAGACAAGGCTGAACAGGTGGCAGGGCTTTTTGGTGAGGCAGTCATCTGACCCCACATAAAAGGAGCCCTGACTCACTAAGGAGTGGGAGAGGGAAGAGAGAAGCTGAGCAGTCCACCACCCACCCTTATGTTATGGCAGGGGAGAACCCAGGGCCAGGGACCTGGTAAGCACCCTCAAGAATAAGGAAGGTTGCGCTGAAAGAAGCAGGGAACCCAGTAATGGGGAGAGTGAGCAAGGGTGCCAGGGTGGAGGGTGGTGGGGGCAGTAGGGGTAGGGAGACCCGGATAGTAGCAAGGCTGGGCATCATGCCCTTGTAGTGGTCTAGGTAGAGCAGAGGGGGTGGGGATGGGTTGCTATACCACACCCCTTGTTCATACTCCTTATCCAAGCCATTGCCCGCCCTGCCCAGTGCACATTTCCTTGGGACCCCTGGATACCCGGAGTGGGGTTTTGTCTTCTGAAATCCAGATCACCCTCTCTGTCCCTAGTATCCCATTTTGAGGGTTCCTCCCACCTTCTTCCCCTCCTCCTATCTTGACCAAAGTGATTATTACATGCCATAGCCCCTTATCCCAGGACTGTAAGTGAAGACATTCACCCCCACTCCTCTGTTTGGCAGGGGGAAATAGTCCCTTATTCCAGAACCGCTAGTGAAGGTGCCCACCCTTCTCTTTGGGGAGGTGGAGGACAGTGTTAAATTGAAATAGGGCTGCGTGTGTGAGAATCCCAGTTTATTCCCATTTTATTTTTGCCTCCCCCTAGCAGTGTACCCATTCCTCAGTGGCACATCAGCCTAGTCTAAGCCGCAAACAAGTCACAACAGACAACTTTTTGGTGCGCCTCCACCATCCCGCAGGGCCCTGGAACACTGTGCGAGACAGGGGAGGTACTGGTTTTTATTTTTTGTAGAGGTGGTCCCTGTCCTCCAGGAGCTTACAATCTAGCTGGGGAGACACAACTAACGCACACTTAAACAATCAGTACAATTAGCAATTACCACAATATTGACCACAACTGCGTGAGACCAGGGAAAAGCAAGATCAGTGAGGGGGTGAGGGCTCGGAGGGGCTGGGGGGCTTGGAGAAGGTGTTTTTAGTAAAACTGGGATTAGTTTACTGGTTGAATAGGTCCAAATCAAGTAACATTTCTTTGGGGTGGGGTAGGCTTGGAGGTGAAGAGGAGGGGGGATGGGGGATGGGGAATGGAGGGAGCAAAGGCAGCAAGGCAGGAATGCATATACCATGGGCAAGGGACAGCCAGAGGGCCCCACTCTTCTTACCCCAGTTGAGTCCACCCTTCTCCTCCCTCCCCTCGCCCTCCAGTCCTGCCACAGGGGCATGCAGTCGGCGCCTTCTCTGCACCAAGAGTCAAGGCTTCTGCAGGTGATGTCAAAATGTCAAATGTCCATTCTGCTGGCTGGTGTAGTGTATTTGGATCTCTGTGGTGGGGCCTGCAGGTGTGGCCATGGCTGCGGGCTGGAATGATGCTGTCCCAACTTGGTCCAGATCAGAATGCGGTGTCTAGGCCCAGATCTCTGGGGTCTGCTCCCCACATCCCCCCTCCTCCCACTACTCTGCCCTTCAGTGGGACTGGTGCAGTGGGGGTTGGAAGGGGTCTGGTATCGTTGACATTGTCGATGCTGCTTCTCTGGGGGGGGGGCCTAGTAGCCCCTCACTGACCTTGGCATGTGCCCCTCTGGCGAGAGAGCACAGGGGACCCCCCATTCCTGCGCGGCAGTGGCTCCCATGCTGGCCCAGACGCACAGGAGCACCTGGTGACCCAGCCGCCCAGGGCTGGGGGCTGGGGCCTCAGTTGGGGGCCCGCTGCCGGTGCTCCCCCAGCACCTGCCGCCCGGTCCGCGACACTGTGTATGCCAGCTTCTGCAGGGAGTACCTGAACACCTGCCGTGAGAGACCCAGGACCTACCCTTAGTGGAGCACACTGGCAGTGTATCTGCGACGCTGCCATGCCCGCCCCCGCCCCACGCCCAGCCCCGCCCGCCTGTCCGACGTAGGCCGGAGAGGCGTGCAGGCGCCGCTTGTCCACGAGTCAGGACAGCTGGAGCTTTTCCAACTGTGCTGAGGGCTGCATGGCGACAAGCTGATTGGACCCACAACTTAGGTATACCTCACTTCTCGCAATGGGCTGTGTCCCTGGAGGATTTCGAAAAGCGAATCCTACCCAGTAAATGCAGCATTCCAGGAACACCTTGAAGGAAATATGCGATTCCTTTGGCAAAACATTCTTTAGCAGGAAATTCTTCCTGCAAAGGGTGCTTTTAGGGTGAATGACTTTATGCACAAAGCGCTTTCTTCTGATTTATTTCTTTTTACGCAAAGTGCTTTTGTCATTATTTGATTTTTTTTTTTTGTCCTTTTTGGGAAGCGCTGTTTTTCCTCTTCCACTTTTTTCTGTAAAGGGCTTTTGCCACTAATTGGTTTTTTTGTTGTTTTGTTTTTCTTTTTTTGCAAAGCGCTTTTGTACAGTTTTGTTCCTTTGTCTAATTTTTTCCTGCAGTACGCTTTTTATCTAATACATTTTTTCTGCCATGTTTTTGTCTGATTTTCCTGCAATGCGCGTTTTTTTCTAATTCATTTTTTCTGTGAAGCACGTTTTCTCTAATTTTTTTGTGAAGTGTTTTTTTAATTTTTCTGAGAAGTGCCTTTTTCTGACTTATTTTTCACACCACCTCTGCAAGCGCTGTTTGTTGTTTTCTTTTGTTTTGTTTTAAGAAAATTTCCCCGCAATGCGCAATTTTTTAAGGCGGAAAATTTTTCCTACTTGAGCTGTAAAGTCCCCTTTCGCAAAACAGAAGCGCCCCGCCTCCCTCCTGGGGTCGAGTCTGGGTGTAACAGATTTTCTTACCACGTCGGTCGCTAAGAGCCTCGGCGATCATCCGCGGCGGGCACCCGCCGCGCCCCAAGTCTTTGTTCCCGGCCGGGCGCGAGGGCACTAGGGTGGGTCTGCGCGACGAGGAGGGCGCAGGGAACGCGCAAGGCGCGCCGTGCCAGCAGAGGCACTTGGGCAGGCAGGGATCGCGGCAATCAGGACCGGACGGGTCCAGGAGGCGGCATTCGCGACGCGGGTAGACTGGTCAGGGACCGCGCGTAGGGAGCCCCTCTCCCACCCTGAGTCTGGGCACACTTACCTGCAGCAGCACGCGGAAGATGTACCAGCCAATGATGAGCAGCTCGGCCGAGGCTGCAGCCACTGCCGCCATGGTTCTGAGGGTGGTGGATGGGTAGTTGAGAGTGAGCGCTGCTGAGGGCCGCTGGTTCACCGGGGTCCGCTGTTCCCTCGGAGTCCGCTGTTGGGCTCACTGCCGCAGCCGCGGTGGCCGTGTCTTAAGTATCCGCTCGCCATGCAAGTGCGCATGCGCGCTGGGGGAGGTTCATGAGGGGTGGCCGGGGGCGCTCCTCATTCGCCAGGAGAGGAAAAAATAATCTATCAGCTTTTTCCACACCGACCCCCTCCTCTTGAGTACCATCTTAGTCCCTTTCTAGAAGATTCTGCTATGGCCGCTTTTGAATTTTGGTGTAAAATGGAGTAGACCCCAACTCTGGAGAGGGTATAGGTTGAAGGTAGGGGATGCCTGCCTTTTAGTGTTGAGGCATACCTCTCTCCGAGCCTGGGCCTGCAAATCGAGCTCAATGTCTAGTGCAGCTCCTGCAAACCAGGAAAACCGAATTTGGGGAGGGATTATCCTTCCTCTAGTGTGAAAAAGTGCCCCTTCCAGGAGTTTAGGCATCACAGGCCCCTGATCAGCTCCCCTTCCCTAATATTAGATGTTGTTTTAACCCCGTATCTTCTGCTTCATGAGGTTTCCTGAGTGGGTAGCCCTTTCCTGATTCCTTGCGTCCTGTATCTTCCGGCAATGAGAAAATTAGGATCAATAGCGGCTACTGTTGGGAGGCGAGTCAGGGCACTGCACTCTGGGCGCAAAAGCTGAGTCGCCCAGTGTCAACTCTCCGAGAGAGATTAGCGCCCTTTGTGTGCGCGGAAAGAATGAGCTCCCTTGGCGGAGGTCTGGAGGTCAGGGGTCATTTGGGGCCATTCGGAAGTGTTGCATCCTTTGTCTCTCCTCCTCCCCCAAGGTCCTGGTAGGTCAGCTTCAGCCAGCGCGGTTTCTACCCTTCTTTCTACCCGTTGCGCTGGGCGTCCAGAGCGTCAAGCGGAGTTTTGCAACCACCACCAGAGGGTTGTGGCTACCGCAGCTCCCCTTCCCCAGCGAGGCGCGTCCCTTGCAGAGCGCGGGTCTTGAGAACTGGAAGAATCCAGCGCAGTTTGCTAGTGCAGCCCCAGCTCACCGGGGGCCCACCAAGTGAACCTCTCCAGCAAGCTGCCTGGTTTGGGGCCAACAGGCATTTGACCCTATGTGGATGGAAAATTAATTTTGATTAAAAGCTCACAGAGGTCAGATTCTGTACAATGCCAGCAGCAGATGGAGGTGTAAGTGATCCAAGCCTGGTCAACTTGGATGCACTAGCATGGTGTATTCCCCCACCCCCTTACCTTGATTTTTGAAGGAGTTGGCAAGTTTTGGCAAAGTGATGCCAGGCTATTGAAGACAGGCATGCCTGGTCCAGGCTGCCATCTTAAAACAAAATTTTTGGTGGTACCCACCGCCACTTCAGGGATCATTGCTACTAACTGCTTTAACTCGCTGTAAAAGATACTAGATACAGAACCTTGTCCTTACCCCGTGGAGGCACAGCATGGAGCCCATGTCCGTTCTGTGGCAACCGCAGGGCGGTATTGTGTGGTCTGGGCCCCTGGAGGACAGGCTGCAGCCCCAGGAGGCGATACATGATCTCTGTTGGGCAGGGCCCAGGCAAAGCCAGTCCACTGTGCCGAACCATGCCAGAGAGCCCTCCTGCTGAGCCCAGGAAAAGCCCAGGTCTATACCCCAGGTGGCTTCCAGAATTGATGACTTACAGAGTAGACTCCCATGGGTGGGCAGGGAGGAAAGGGCTTTCACATTTGCTGTTGTTAATCATGATCCATTTTCCCAAATAAGTATCTGTTCCTGTTTTTTTTTTTTTTTTTTTTTTTTGTCTGTTTTTTGTCTGTCTGTTGTGTTGACTTTTCTCTTCAGGATCCCTGCTGCCTTGGTGATCCCAGGCTGACAGCCAGAGAGTACAGCGGCTCAGCTCCTGGAGAGTGAGGGTTGAAGAAAGCGGAGGGCAGCCGCTCGTGCCCGCCGGCTCCCATTAGGTCGGTTCCTGCAGCGGTGCCCGGCGGCCTTGGCGAAGGCCCTGCCCAGCAGAGATCATGTATTGCCTCCAGTGGCTGCTGCCTGTCCTCCTCATCCCCAAGCCCCTCAACCCCGCCCTGTGGTTCAGCCACTCCATGTTCATGGGCTTCTACCTGCTCAGCTTCCTCCTGGAGCGGAAACCTTGCACAATTTGTGCCTTGGTTTTCTTGGCAGCCCTGTTCCTCATCTGCTATAGCTGCTGGGGAAACTGTTTCCTGTACCACTGCTCTGATTCCCCGCTTCCGGAATTGGCACATGACCCTGGAGTTGTGGGCACCTAACAGGCCGCCCAATTAGCTTTCCAAGGAAGCAGAAGACGGGAGGGGAGGCATTGACATAGGTCATAAAGCATTGGAGTTTAAAATCCCGCAGCCGCGCGGGTGCCACATTCCTGACGGCGCCTTTCTGGCCTGTGATGTCTTATCCTTATAATGTGAATAATGGCACTGACCGGTGCTCTTAATGTTGAGTCCTATAGTCGTGGGTGGTCTTGTGGTGTGTGTGTTCCGTCCGCATCGCGATCCCCGGCTGGTGGGATGGTCACCCCCCTTGCCTCATTCCCACAAGGAGTCTGCACTCATCCTGGTCCACAGCCCTGGGGTGACTGAGGCAGATAAAATGCCAGTCTCATTGTCAGGGTCTCCTTCCTTCCCAGAATGTTACCAACTCCTCAGTCCTGCTCCTGGTTTCCCTTTAGTTCTCTTCTACCCCTTTGCTTTTTGGGGAGCACCGGTCTAAGACAGGGCTCACTTTTGCACTTATCTCGAATTTGAAGAGATTGCTGACGCCCAAGAGCCTCGCTTTTTCATCCTTTTTTCCCTATTCAGCAGGCTAGACAGAAACATGCCTTGACTGTTTGTTGTCCACAAATCACCAGTATTTTCTCCACTTCATGTTTTAGAAAGAAGAGACAGATAGATGTTGTTCTTTCACCTGGGTGTCTGGGCTTATGGCTTCCCAGCCCAGCCTCACTTCCTTTGCCCTTCCTCCTGCTTTCTTTGATGGGGGGAGGGGGGAGGGGGGAGACTCATTGTGTCTCCTGTGCATGCTTTGCAGAATTGAGGTGTGGTGTGTTTATGTACATCTAGCCATCCCCAGCTGAGTGAATGGGAGAGTACTTAAGTGTTTCATAAACAACCATGATCTCCTTGATAAATGTTTGGATATTTGTGTGCCGTGTGTGTGTGTGTGTGTGTGTGTGTTGGTATGAATGCATATGTATAGTCCTTTTAAAGAAGCTTTATGGGACATGTTCTGATTTTGAGGTTTAGCAATAGCTAGCTATAGTAGGTGCCACTACAGTTTTTATTTAGCATGGGGATTGCAGAGTGACCAGCACACTGGAGTCTGAGGTGGCTCAGACAAGACAGAGGGGAGTGATGGCCATCATCCTCACACCAGGAGCCTCTTCGTTCCTGCGCATATAGACTGTACCTTATGAAGAATACACAGGAAGACCTTGTGACTGTCACTTGCTTTTTTCTTTTTCTGTGCTTCAATAACAAGTGTTGACAAATGAGACTTTCTCCTGGCCCCTGCCCACTGGGAATTGGCATGATTGTCCTCACCAGGCAGAACCATCCATCTTCTGTTGCCTGGCAGGGGAGGGAGGTGGGCCAGTCAGAGGACAGAGCTGGAGGCACTCCATCTAGGGAATGGGACTACGAGGCCACACTTGTGAAAGCTTTGGACTGCTATTCTGGAGCTTTTCTTTCTGGTGTGTTTGTTGCACAGCTGTTTGAAATGTTTAATAAAGCTTTATAAACTTGACTTTGTGGTTTTATGTGGCTGCAGTCCATTTGGGTTGTGGTGTTGGATTTCTAAGTTGGTGGGGGACGGGATAGCGTGGAGGGGCTGCCGTCCTTGGCGTCAGAGGACCTTAGCCCAAAAATTTGATCTGCTCTCTGGAGAGCAGATGGTGGGGTTAGAGGAGGGGGAGCAGGAGACAGGCCAGGCAGCAAACAGGAGGGAGTCTGAAAGTTTTCAGAGACGAGCCATTCATGTTTCTTAGCTCCCATGGGTTCTTGCCTGAAACTGTTTCCCTCCATAGGAGATGTGAGTAACCGATCCCTTGACAAACAGTTTAAGACAGCTGGAGCTCTAATCGTCGAGGATTTTATGGTGCTGCTTTTGAAGTAAAAATAAGTGAAACCCTTATGGCATTTCAAATGGAAAAATAAATAGGCTGGCCATCTAAACAGTGAACTTAAGGAGATGATAAGAAGTGCAGGAGTAGTGTGGTTCCATGTGCTCCGATGGCTGTGACCTTTAAGACAAGAGGGTAGCTTGTCAGAGCCCTGTGCTGGATATTCACCTCTGAATCTTTTTTCTAGAAAGCGTGACAGGAGCACTGCCTGTCCAAGGCACAGGGCTGTGAGAATTTATTGAAATTAACAATTGTGAAAGGGCTTTGATAATTTTATAGAAAATCACTTGTTTTACGTAGATTTTTAATTTATTGCTATAAAGTTGTATGCAGTTTTCTCCTGCTCTTTCTAATCTTCCAGTCATTAGTTTATCCCTTTTTTCATTTCTAGCATTGCTTCTTAAACTGCTTTGTCTTTTCTTGATCAAAACTTACTAAAGATTTGTCTAGTTCAGAGGTATCTTCAAGGAAACCAAGCTTTTATTAATCACATCTGCTGAGTATTTTTCCTATCTGATTATTTTTTGCTTTTATCTCATTATTCTTTTCTGGGTTCTTTGGATATATTTCACAGATCTGCAAAGTCTTCACAAGCTGAGGAGTCATACATGTGGAAAGGATGCTTTGTTCAGCAAACGCTGAGACCCTGTAGTCAGCTTGATGGGGATTTCAGGGGCAAGACCCAGGCTTGCCTCTCCAGGAGCTCATGATTCTCGTTTAGTGGGAAGACTTAAGAAAATAGACAATTGCACATTCCAAAATCAAAACAAACAAATAAAAAGGGGTTTTGTGGTCCCTCTCTCCCATGGAGGCACCTGGATGATAAATGAAGCCAAGATTATTGCTTATTTTGCTCTCCCTCAGAAAGCAGCTTTCTGTGTTAGGTCAAGCTCACTTAAGAGTCACAAACAGGCCTCTGAAAGATTTGTGGCCCTTTCCAGCAGGGAACTGCAGCCTACCCCCTCCCAAGGTGACTGCAGATCAGCACTCTTTCTATCTAACAGTGCTTTCCACCTTACCAAGGCATTGCTGTCTGCACCTGCCCCCTCTTCCTGGTGATCACATACCTTTCAGGAAAATGAAAAGGAGATACTTCTGGAAAAGAGTAGGGGCACTAGGCCTTTAAAAAATCACACTCTGCAATAACATTGATTTCTCTGGTGCCTAGTGTGAAAATGATTGCTCAGATGGTACCCAGTAACCACTAGACCCCCTGGGGCCTAGATCTCTGCTGCTTTGAGGAACTGCTTGCTGCCCTGCTCCCAAGTCTCAGTTTCCTTATAGGTAAGATGGGGTCTTTGGAGCAAACACAGTCTTCCCAGCCCTAATGTCTTGGAACTCCTTTCATGAGGAGAGTGACATCTCTGAGAAGGTGGCAGTATACTTGCAGGACAGCCTACATGAGCTTTATGCTTTAGCCAGTGTACCATGTGAACCTACGTGGTGTGTCAGGGGTTGCTGATACAGGTTGTGGAGAACTGACTTTCAGATTGAGACCTGAAAGACATATTCATGTTTAAGCAGTGAAATAACAGATGTTTTTAATGATCTCTGTGCTTACAGATAAAGAGACTGGGCTGAAAGTAAAAGGAAGGACCGCAAATATTGGGCTGCCCTAGAATCAGAACCCAGAAAGGCTTTTTGGGATAAAGAGGTCACTCTGTTTAAAGCTAGAGAACTGTATTGGGAGATATGAGGGTGTTCTAAGGCTGAAATGCTGGTGGTAGGCACCAAATGCAGTTCTGAGAACTTGTCAGTTTTCAACAGACTGGGAACTACCACAATCAAGGATCTGATGAGAGTGGAGGGGTGACTGGTCAGAACAGCATTTAAGATGGTATTCTTTCAGCAGGAAACAGGACAGCTAAATCATCTGCCAGTCCCCTGCCCCCCACTGATGGTAATTGTCCTCCAAGGAGGGGGCAGAGAAGCACTTCCCCAGTCACCTTGCTCTCCTCTACTTGCTTTTCTTCTCCAGGCCTCTGTTGCCCATTTATAAGCCAAGGAGAGGGCTAGACAAGGAAGTCTGTAATGTTTCCAATGCTGTTTTCTGTGAAATACTGGTGAACTTTATCCTCATTACTTCAGTCTTAGAGGTAACAGTTAGAAGAAAGTGTGTTATGACAATCAAGTATTTACTCAAAGGGTTTTTTGCATTAAAGAATCCAAGTCTCTTGGATTCAGTACTCTTCAAGAGTCTTAGCTTAGAGCCAGGGCAGACTTGGAAGGGTATAGGGAGGAGGAAGACAAACAGCCCTTCAGTGTCTCCCTGTTGCCTGTGGTCCCAACTCCTTAGATGGACCATCAAAACCCTACACAACCCTTGAAGTCAGGAGCTTGGTTTCTGTCCCTTGACCAGGTGACCAGGCATGGTACCTGCTGGTTGGCTGGATTACTGAGTGGGTGGGTGGATGCTCAATCAAGCAATCTCTAGATTCCTTAAGGAATTAGGTGACCCAGTCTCTCCTGGAAGGAAGGAAATTCAGTTTGCCTCCAGTGCTTCTTGGCAACTCTGAAATGACAGAGATTATTTTCTAGCTGCCAGACTAATATTTTGAACAAAGGTGTATCTGAGAAAGCCCTTGTAAAAGGCTCCACAGCCTGGCATCCTCCCTGTGGCAATAGCCCACATTTGGTAGACACCCTGTAAGACATGGATGTAGATGGGCCCCTAATTCATTTATAGGTTGAAGGGATTCCCTCTTCTCCCCTCTCTACAACTGCCCCCACCCCTTGTCCGTATGTTGGGACCTCCTAGACTTTCCCACTTCTATGTGAACCTCCCTGTACCTTGGCAGGAGGTGAGTCAGCAGGAGTGCGGGGCATGGACCACTGCCCTGTTTCCCAGTTAGCCAAGTGAAATCTGCTGGGATTCTCTGGCTTGCCCAAGGGTTCACAGCTAGGCCAGGCTGGCCCTTGATTCCTGAGCTCTGATCACAAATTTAGTTGGTCATCTACACTGCTCATCTTCCTGTTTCTGTCTTCTCCCCTCATAGATTGTGAGTGGCCTCTTTGGAGTTACAGTGTCAGAACTCCTCTCCCCACACCTCTACTCCACTACAACACTCACCTAATTCACTAAGACTCAAGTCCTCCAGGCCCCATTCCCTCAGACTGCTTTGAGGAAAGACCCAGCCTCGGTTGAGACTCCTGACTCTCACCCGTTCCTCACTAGCACCGGGTGGGGTAAGCTCCTGCTTATGGATGGGGGGTTGTTTGGGGGGCTGCTTCTTGGTGGTTGGCTTTTTGGTTTGGTTTGGTATTACTTGTCAAACATGAGCCCGTTCTTATTTCCAGATTTAGAGGTGTTTTTATGAATGTCATATGGGTTCTAATTTGTACTGAAAGAAATGTCAGTAGCTGGGGACCATAGGCACACAGCGTGCACAACAGCTACTGTGACTAATGGCTCTCCTAACAGTCTGAATGTGTAGTAATGAGTGATGTTCTGTAAGTAAGATTGGACTGGGCTTCCTAATCCCTAATCATAGTGACACCACACCTCTATTTCTGTCTTTCTGACCCCTTAATTTTTCTTGGGTCCATCTGCTCCTTTTAATTTGGATACAGTAATTTCTAGACAGTTGCATCCTTCTCGTTGTCTCCCTGCCCCTTTCAACCCATCATCCACACAGCTACCCGTTGGTTTTCCCAACCAGCTTGGGTAATGTTCCATGGCTCCTGGTTTAACTCTTGTCCTTCCTCATTGTCCAGAGGATCCAGTTATCTCTGCTAATGGAGCAGAGTGTTTTGCAGTCTGACTGCCACTCACCTGTGTGTCCCTTAATTGTGTTTCTCCAAGTGCCTGGCCAGATAAACTCACCTGTCCTCCACTGAAGAGGTAGCCCCTTTCCATGTGGTGCTAGAGAGTGCCTAAGGAAGGGGTGTCAAAGGAGGAGGGTTTTGAGAAAAAATGTGAAGTTTCCAGTGGCAGCTTCTGCCAGCAAAAGGACCAAGAAGGGGCCATTGAATTGGTCAATTAGGGGGTCTTGTCATCCATCTTGGGGTCAGCAGAGTGATAGCAGCAGATATTGTATCACTGTGGGGAGAGAAGAGTATGAGATGAAGAAGTGGAAATAAGAGAGATTGCTCTTTCCAACTGTGAGGGAAAGAGAGAGACAGAGAAGTGGAAGTGACCCATTGGGCTGTTCTTTTTTAACTTGGCTAATGTTGCCATGTGCTGTGTTTGGATCAGGCATTGTGCCGAGCATTTTACCAGCAACATCTCAGAAACCTCACCAAATTTTCTAAGGTTGGCATGGTTATGACCACTATACAGAAGAAGTTTCAAAGATGAAGCTGCTTGCCCAAGAAGCATGGCAGAACTAGGATTTGCATCCCATTCCATTGCCTTTCAAAGCCTCACTTTTACCACTACCTTTGTCCTCCCTGCAGCTGTGAAAAGAAGGAGCAAGGTGGAGGGAAGGAGTGGAGAGGGACGGAGAGCTATAGGGGCAGATGCATGAGGAAGATGATTGGGGGTTAGACAGGACTTGGTGGCTGGAACTCATTACTGTTCAGAGGTAAGGGAAGAGAGGCTGACTATTTTAAAAATATAAATAGAAATTTTGTGCCCATAAAAAAACACAGGGAAAAGGGACTGAATATTTAACAAATATCTAAATGGGGAGCCCTTCTAAGCTAAAAAGTAACAAAATGACATCAAGATAGCAAAGGCTAACAAAGAATAGGGACAGGTGATGGCCCATTTTCCAGGATGCCTGGAGTGGAGTAGACTGGATGGGCAGTAGGAGGAGTTAACCTTGGAGAGCAAGTATGCACTGGCCTGCCCACCCAAAACAGGGAGTCTTAGCACTTGGCAAATGACCCCATCTGTCTCCATGCCATCTCAGGTGCACCTGGGAGGTTCTGAATAAATATTTGCAAATGTGAAATACATGTCTTAAGTGGAAAATCAAATCAGAGAAGAAAAATACCAATGTTAAGCTATGGATGATAGAAAAGCTTTTGCCCAGTTAAATGGGGCTGCCTAGGGTATTCAGAATTGACGTTTACTTGGTGGCCAGGACTAGGATGACCAGTTCTTATGGGCACAGTTCTGCACAGTTGCAGGAGTTTTTGGGGGGGTCTCATACTCACAGTATTCTCTGTTCAGAGTCATGAGGTTTGAGGACCCCTATAGAGTTACCCTCTTCCTGTAGGGTAGGTTCACTTTCATCACCATGGATTCTCTCAACAGTCCCCTGAAGTAAGCAGAGCAAGAATGATTATCTCAGTTTTACAGAGAAGAGAACAAAGTCCCAGCAAGAACTGGCAGAAGTAGGCCTGTCCCCTTCTGACCCCAGCACATTCTTTATATACCATGCCTCTTCCTGGACAATATGTGAGTTTATCGCATAATTATTTTAGAACCTAGGTTTCGAAATATTTTTATGGTCAAGAGTAGGTGGGCAAAGTCCCTCTGATGATTCCTCTCAGAAAGGATGACTTTCCATCCACTATCTATGTGACCATGAGTCACTGCCCCTAATGGGCCTCGGTTTCCCCATCTATAAAATGAGGATTAACTAGTTAATTCCCGAGTTCCTTTCCAGCTCTAGCATCACCCCCTCAAATGCCCTAATGCCCAGAGTGGTGATCGAACATGGGGCATGGTGACCCGAGGCTCTGGGTGAGGTCCCCATTGTGATGCATGAAAGAATTGTGAAGATGTCCCCAGCCTCTTGGAAGATGAACTTGGCAGGAGTTGGCTGAGAAGATTTTTTCTTCTGATGGTAAAATGTCCTGGCAGAGGCAATGCAGGTAGGTTGATACAGGTGAAGGCGTGGGTCTGGATTTCCCTCATTTGTGACCCCTGTATAATGTTTCCTTGCAGAATCAGGAAGCCTCCAGGATTGGCGGGTGCCATTGGGCTTCAGCCATTCATACCGGCAAAGTAGGTGAACCATTTGTTCACACGCTGCTGACAGTTTCCAGAAAGGCTTTCTGCTCCCACCCCATAAATGTCTCCCTGCCTTTCATTGTGCCTGTAATCATACCTTCCCTTAGCCTTCCAGTTTCCTGCCTGGGTGGCATGTTCTCTAAGAAGGTTTTAGCTGTGATGTCATAATCAGCTGAGGATTGTTTAGCTCAATATCAGGGCTAGGAGGGGAAGGCTTGTTCAAAAATGGGGCTCTGACTGTTGGTTCACTAGATAAAATAGTAGTCCATTTCCAAGCTCACCTAGGAGCATACACCCAAACTCAAAAATTGTTTTAAAAGGTCAAAAAGGAGATATGAACCCATTATAAATGAGGAAGTAAAGGAATATTTAATGGCTGATTGGGGGAGCTCCTGTAAGCTAAAAAGCAACAAAATGACATAAAGAAGGTAAAGGTTAACCAAATTGACTAAATCAAAATTAAATATTTCAAAGTTAAATAATATCACAGAAGAACTAGAAAGCAGAATAGATACAATATTTGTAGATCCATAATGCGTAAAAGAATACGCACAAAACTTGAAACAGTACCATCCCAATGGATAAGGCTATAAGTCACCTAAACAGAGAGTTTACAGAAGAGGAAATTTGATTGACTAAAAAAAATTATCAGTTTTTTTACCATTAACAAAACAATAACAAAAAACAATGGGGAAATATAAATTTTTACTAACAAATTAGCAACAACAAAAAGTTTGACTACCTAGTGCTGATGAAGATACAGTGAAGCAGGCACTATTATACACTGATGGAGGGAATGTAAATTGGTGTAAACTTTTTAGAAAGTAATATGGTAGTCAGAAGGAAAAAGATGAAAGTTTCAAGAAAGGGCAATGACATTTGTACATTTATTGAGTGTCTACTTTGCATCAGGTGTTAAAAATATGTAGGTAAATAAGATATGGTCCTTGCTTTGGGGCATACAAAGATGTAAGAAAGACATACAGATACTAAAATGATTTGTAGTAAAATAGAAAGCCAGCCGTATGTTTCGGACATGGGAGCATGGTATGGCTGGGATTGGTGGTGCGGGTATGGAGCTCATGGGACTATCCAGGGAGGTTCCTAGAAGAAGTGACTGGATGTCTAGGAGTTATTAACTAGAGGGACCAGCATGGGCAAAAACGGAGACAAGAAGCATCACAGATGAACTTGTGGACAGTTCAGGGTAGGCAGCATGAAATAAGATGCAGGTAGGGCCACGGATGGAAAAGATGGGACCAGATCCCACAGTGCCTTGTATACCCCACTGAAGAGCTTAGTCTTTTTCCTCTTGACAACAAGGAACCACTGAAGCATTTTGAGCAGGCATGTGCCATGGGAAAATTTCTGTTTTAGAGTGATCATTCTGTTTGCTTGGAGAATTTGGGAGGTACCAAGGCCAGTGGGGAAATGAGTGCCTTGGTCCAGGTAGAGATGGCAAAGCCTGACTTAGGGCAGAGGCCAAGAGGGTAGAGAGGATGGTCAGATCCAGGAGGCAAAATTATGAGTACCTGGAGACTGGTAGGTTGGTGAGGTTAAGAGAAAGAGTCAAGGATGACTTCCCTGTTTCTAGCTTGGGAGTCTGGTTAGATGGGAGAGAAGCAGAAGAAAGAACAGACTGGAGGAGGAATGTTGAGCTCAGCTCTAGACATAGTCAAAGGTGTGCATCCAGGAGGAGGTGATCTGCAGGAGCCAGGTACGGGATCTGGATTCCAGCAGGAGATTTGAGCAAAAGATTTGGGTGTGACTGATAGTGATTGTAGCAATGGGCTTGAGTAAGCTGGCTGGGAGAATGTGCCAGCTGATAAGAAAAGGGGGTCCAGGACTAAGAACCCCTCTCTCATTTAAAGGGTGAGCAAAGAGAAACAACAGCCTAGAAAGGCAGAAAAAAAAAATTCAGAGAGAGATGAAAAAGCACCTGGAGCTTGTGTTGTCATGGAAACCCAGGGATGTGGAACATTTCCAGGAGAGAGTAATCAACAGACAAGACAGAAAGGCCAGTTAGATAATGACTGAGAGCCGACTGGATATGGCAATTAGGGGGCCACTAGGTCCTCAGCAAGAACAGTTTCCTGTGAGAGGTGGGCAGAAGATACCGAAAGGGGAAGGAAAGGCAGGTAGCATGGCCACCTCTCTTGGAGAGTTTGGAACATGGGAGAAGTGCTAGAGTGATGTTTGGGGCTAGGAGAGAATATCTCAAGCAGAGTTGAGAGGAGATAAGGACAGGAATGATAGGAGAGAGGTCAAAAATGCTGTCATATGAAGTCCTCCTGTCTGCAAAAATCAGAGACAAGGTCCAAGGATAAGGGTAGCAAAGGAGAAAATGTCCATTGGTGACCCTGAAATTATATGCCAGTTTGGAGCTCACAAAGGAGGTATGAAAATCTCCCAACAGAGATAGTCGGAGAAGTAGTGATGAACTTAAAGGAGAAGGTACAGAGTTCACGGGAATGGGACCAGAAACTGAACCATGACTGGCATTTTGGGGATGGATGCAGGAAGAGAATCCTACAGAGGAGACTGAGAAGGAGGGGCCAGAGGGAAAAACCAAGAAAGTGGGGGTCCAGGAAGCCCAGGGAAAGAGTTTCCAGAAGGACAGTGTGGTCACTGGGAGGCCATTTTCACACAGAAGTCACGGGAGATGAGGGCATTCAGCATCTGCTGGACTGGTCTTTGGGGATCTTTGCTATAGAGACTTTAGGGGATGGGTCAGAAGCTCCATGGAGTGTGAATGATCTAGACTCTGGCTTGGAAAGAGGGGGCTGGAGGGGACTGCAGGATCCAGGAAGGTGCTGATTTGTACATAATGACATTTGGAGGAAGAGAGACTGCGCAAGCAGTTTGAAGAGCAGGGACAAACAGTGAATGGGGCCCTAGAGCGGTGGGATTAACTGTGGAGGTGAAGGGATTAGTCATGGTACCTGGTAAGAGACAAAATTAAATCATTTACATTTTATCAGGCAATCTGATCTCCATGTTCTTCTGGGTTTTTTTTTTCTGACCTATGTGTACTGACTAGAGCTCTAATCAGCAGTACTTTCATCCTGCCTCGTGTTTGGGGCCATGTCTTACTTGTTCTTGTACCTTTCAGCACCTAGCAACAGGCAGTGAGCTAGGTAGGGGCAGGATAATTATTTTCTGCTTGAAATCAATGTCTGAAATGGAGGTTCAGAAATTTTTCTTTTTACTGAAAAAACTTTGTGACAGCTCCCAAGGAATCAATTAACAAAGAAATAAAAGTCAATGTTGGGCCTTAGTTGGCACAGATTTTGGGGTTGAGGAGGTGCATCACACTTTATCAGCCAGGTCATTTTTTATATGTGGTACCCCTGCATGTGAGTCTCTGGAAATGCTCTCTGCATACGAGGAGGAACTAGGAAGATACCCCTAGTGTGAGCACAGCTCTTCATAGTTTATATACTGGGGTCATGGTCATTGTCCCATCTGGTTGTCACAACTTCATCCTCCTGCCCCTAGTGAGGCAGGTAGCCGTCATAAGCCCCATCTCACAGAGAAGCATTCTGAGACCCAGAGATACAGGAACAGAGGGAATGGTGGAGAATGAATTGGGTTACAGTCTTGAGTGCTACTTTTGGGGTCTCAGGGTTCTGCCTGGTAATATCTCCTAGACATCAAATGATTTAACTATTTCTTCCATATTCGGACAGAAGTCAAAGTCAAGAGAGAGAGCACTTTGGTCTACATGGCTGAGCTTAGACCTTGTGCCATCCCCCGACTACAGTTGATTGGTGAGAGACAGGACTTGGAGAAAAGCCCTTTGTGGCTTCCATTGTGAGAAAGCAGCCCATGTCCCACCACAGTCACTTAACATGGGGAACAGGGATTTTCTCTAATTTTCCCTAATTAATGAGAAACGTTAAGAATAAGGGATGCTAGAGGGCCAAAAACCCCAGACTTTATTAAGAAGTAAGCAGTCCAGAGGCAGGGTGCTTTTAGGATGCATTGGTTCAAGTAGGAGAGGGAGAGGCCTGAACAGACCATTGTGGGTGGAGAGAAGCTTGTAGGAGATAAAAATCAGAAATGCTTGGCGATTGATTGGCTGTTGGGGTGAGAGAGTAGAGCCAAGGGTGACCCATTCAGAGGGTAACAGGGGGAGGGTATAGAGAAAGAATGAGTGAGGGCCTAGGGCAGAATCATGAGTTACAGCAACATGTGAGTAGCTGATCAAAGTGGGTAGGCTGCAAAGCAGAGAGTGAGGGAAGGACCTGAGAGATACGACAAACAACTAGGGGAGTGGGTTGCCATGGCAATCAAGGTAGAGAAGAGTTTCAAGGAGAAAGTAATCAACACTGCCAGGTGCAGCAAAGAATTCCAATAAGATAAAGACAGAATTTTTTCTTTGGATTTTATTAGTGAGCTTCTGGTGCAATTGACAAGAGCATTCCGGGGAGTGGCAGGGGCATAAACCAGGGTAATGTTGAGATGAGAGGGGGAGGTGAACCCAGGACTGAGAGGAGTCTGGAGGGTGGAGAGGTTGAGGCTCTGAAAGGCAGAAACAGGTTTACAGGCATATGGCTGCTCCCAGTGTGATGAGCATCCATTGTTCTTGACAAAAGTTTATTCATTCTGTGGATTCTAATTTAGCACCTACTGAGTGCCTGACAGTGTGCCTAGCACTGTGGATCCTTCAAGGAGTGAAATAAAATAGGTAGAATCCCTGCTGTCAGGGAGCTTACATTTCTAGAAGGGGGGAAGGACATTCATCAGATAATTACATACATAATGATGCAATTTCCAACATTGATAGGCACTCTGAAGGAAAAGCTTTAAGTGCTAGATCACTGTAACAAGGGGACCAGTCCTCCTCTGACTCTAGAAGTTGATACTCCTGTCAATTTGTGAAGAAGGGGAAGGACAAGGCAAGTTGGGAAAAAGCATCCTGGGCAGAGGGAACAGTCTGCAAAGGGCTTGGCTCTGGTAGAAGGTGAAGTGGGACCAGAAAGGCAGGCAGTTCTGGCTGTGCCAAACTTGGAGGCCATGGCTGTTCCCCTGCCTACATCCTGAGAGCAAAGGAAGCAGGGGTGTGACCTGCCCAAATGTGCCACTATACTCTGAGAAGGGCTATTCTGTAGAGAAATCATTAGCGGAAGCAAAGGTAGAATTAGACCAGTTAGGAAGCTTTTGTTATCATAGTGGTCGGGATTTAGGCATGAACATATTCTGGTTAATCTAGTGCTGGATGGAATGAAGAGGGATGGGGACTGGAGGAGTTGTTCAGAATGATCCCTGGGTTCTGGTCAGAGGGCAACGCTGTTCTCAGAGATGGGGAGCCCTGGAAGGGGATTGCGTCTCTGAGGCAGACCTCAAGTCTGCTGGTAGATAGCTGAGACACCCAAGCGGAGATGGGGAGAAAGTAGCTGAATGCATAGATCTGGAGCATGAATTGGGAAATTAGAGATCAGTTCAGAGCTCCAGACGGATTGTGAGTGGAAGTGTGGGTTGAGGTGTTGTCAGGTTGCTGGGAGATAGTGAGGCTATGAGGATTGCTGAGGAAAAAGAGGCCAGAAACCAAGTCCAGGAAACATCAACATTTGGGAACTGGAAAAGAGAAGAGAAATCCTCAAGGGCACTGAAAAGAAAGGGCCAGCGGGCTCTGTCAGCAGGAAGATGGAGTGTTCCGCAGTGGGCACGTGCAGAGATGGCAGGGATGAGCGCTGACCCGCGAGCCCCTCCATGGCGCATGTGCACCACTGCCATGGTACCCCTGGAATTGGACAGCGCGGTGGCCCTGCTGATGGCGTCCGCGGGTCCCATGCGAGGCCTCCGGGAAGCTTTGCCCAGGCAGCTTGGATGGAGGTCAAAACAGGAGAGAAAGGAGGAGCAAGGATATGGCTTTTTAATTTTAAAGAAAAGAGCAATGCTGGCATATGAATATTCTGAAGGAAGGGAGCCTGAGTGATTGAGCCATTAGGGATGGAGACAGTTAGTTAAATGAGCTCCCAAAGGGGCTGGGATCAAGTGTGGAGGTGGATAAATTAGTTTGGGGCATTAATGTGTATTTGACTGCATGGGACAAAATTAAATTATTTACCTTTTAGAGAGTAACTTGATCTCCATGTTCTTTGGGGAGCTATTATCTGACCTGTGTACTGTCTGCTGCTCTAATTAGTACCAGTTTTATCCTGCCTCGTGGCTGGGATCATGTGTTATTACTTTTTGTATTTCTCAGCACCTAGCAACAGATAATATGCTCTTTGAGTGCCAAATCAGTATTTTTGCCTTGGATTCAAATATCTGAAGTCAACATTCAAACTTTTTTGGCCAAAGAGAATCTATGACAATTCTCTAGAAGTTACTTTGTAAGAAAGAAGAATCGGGCCATTAAATCTTGAGTGCCAGAGGTTTTAGGGGGTTAGTTAAGGAAAAATAGAGGATTCTGCTGCTCTCATTCCTTGTATCATTCATAAGTGTTCACATTTATTGTCTCATATGAACTTACCATCCCCCCACAAGAAAGAGTGTTACTCCATTTCATAGAGGAGGAAACGGAAACCGGAGGAGGAAATGCCTTATTAACACAGCACAAATGGCAGGCCTTGCTCTCCTGACTCCAGAGTTCTCTCCATCCAGCACTGTAGTCCTTCCAGGACCAAGCTGAGCTGGGGGAAGCAGGGAAGAGGAGTCTGGGGGCTTCCAGGTGGAGATGCTCTGCAGGCACTTGCATCTAAGTGCCTGAAGGTCGCCTCTGAGGTCTGGGAGAAGACCTACTGGTTATTAAAGCATCATATCAACTGCAGTGATGAAATCTGCAACAAGCACTAGAGCAGGTAGTGCTCTTGTTTAAGAAGCCTCCTTAAGATTCTGTATTTATTTATAAAACATCTATATTTTAAAAATATATATTTACATCTTACCCATCTGAAGTGTATTTTCATGTATGGCATGACACAAGAATCTAATTTGATCTTTGTCCAAATGGATATACAGTTTGCTAAGCACCATTTGTTGTCCTGTCACCACCTTTTCTCCCACTTCCCTATGTCTGGGCTCTTTTCAGTTCTGTTAATCTATTTTTCTATCTCTGAGCAAATACCTTTAATGGGCAAAGCGTTAAAAAATGTACGGCTACCTGATAAGTAAACCACCCCCCTCCTGGCCCTATATTGTTTTTTTTAATTACCTTGGTCATATTTATACACTTCCTTTTTCAGGAACATTTTAAAATCAACTGTCAAAGATCCATGAAAAAAATCCTGATGGAATTTTTTTTAATTCGGTTTTATTGAGATATATTCACATACTATCCAGTCATCCATGGTGTACAATCAGCTGTTCACAGTACCATCATATAGTTGTGCATTCATCACCCCAATCTATTTTTGAACATTTTCCTTATACCAGAAAGAATCAGAATAAAAAATAAAAATGAAAAAGAACACCCAAATCATCCCCCCCATCCCACCCTAGATTTCATTTAGGTTTTGTCCTCATTTTTCTACTCATCCATACATACACTGGATAAAGGGAATGCAATCCACAAGGTTTTCACAATCACACGGTCACCCCTTGTAAGCTACATTGTTATACAATTATCTTCAAGAGTCAAGGCTACTGGGTTGGAGTTTGGTAGTTTCAGGTATTTACTTCTAGCCTTTCCAATACATTAAATCCTAAAAAGTGTTATCTATGTAGTGCGTAAGAATGTCCACCACAGTGACCTCTCAACTCCATTTGAAATCTCTCAGGCACTGAAGCTTTATTTTGTTTCATTTTGCATCCCCCTTTTGGTCAAGATGTTCTCAATCCCAGGATGCCAGGTCCAGATTCATCCCCGGGAGTCATATGCTGCATTGCCAGGGAGATTTACACCCCTGGGAGTCAGGTGCCACGTAGGGGGCAGGGCAGTGAGTTCACCTGCCAAGGTGGCTTAGTTAGAGAGAGAGAGGCCACATCTGAGCAACAAAGAGGCACTCGGAGAGACTCTTAGGCACAATCATAAGCAGGTTTAGCCTCTCCTTTGCTGTAACAAGCTTCATAGGGTCCAGCCCCAAGACAGAAGGCTCA
Source organism: Bradypus variegatus (assembly GCA_004027775.1). NCBI lineage: Eukaryota > Metazoa > Chordata > Mammalia > Pilosa > Bradypodidae > Bradypus > Bradypus variegatus. The sequence goes on from PVKY010001388.1 coordinate 25,470, forward strand.
GCATGTCAAGCCGTCAGTCCCCAGTTTGTGAGAACATCAGCAACAAAACCAGGTGAGGAAGTCCAACACCTCCGCAACCTGATGGAATTTTGAGTGGATGGGATTTCATTAAAGGGAAAAATAACATCTTTAGGATATCAAGTCTTTCCATCTATGAACAATGACATATGCCACCTTTTAATCAGATATTTGTTTTTAATGTTTTTTAATAAAGATTGGTCACTTGTGCTCTAAAGTTTTTTCACATTTCTTAATAAATTATTCTTGAGTACTTGAATAGTTTTGTGCTTTTGTCAATGGAAAAAGTTTTCCTTTTTTTTTTCTTCTTTCCAAATTTTAATCAATTTAGTAATCACTTTGCTTCATTCACAGACACTCAAAGAGTAAATATGCTTTGTCCCTGGACATACAAATGGGAACATAGCACACATGTAAAGCAGAGATAATTGGCTGGAAATGAATTAGAATTTCTGAATTAAATTTCGTTTATATAAGTAATACATGAATACATTTTTCTCTAAGTGAAATTAGAGCATTACATATGAAGAAGTCTCTATTGACCTCTCCTCATCTCCTTCTCTTCAGAGGTAGCCACCCTTAGGCATTTGCTGATTATCCAAAATATTTTCCTATGCCCATTGAAATGTGTACTCTATTTTTTTGTTTTTGTTTGTTTGAACAGACCTGGTGGTGTACATACTGGAGGTGTTGCTCCTCAGTTTAGTGCGTCCTACCGGATTCTCCTTGTTTTGTCAGCCAAGCTCCAGCGCTCCTTTCAGCTGGCAACGGGCGACTGTAACTGATTATGCCATGTTTGATTGAGTCGTTTCCTATTGATTGGCTACTTAAAAGTCTCAGTGTTTTTCCATTAAAACAAAGCTGTAAAAGCATCCTCGTACATGCCCCTTCTGCACGTGTACAAGTGTTTCTCTGGAACAGATACTTAGAAATGGAATTGATGGGTCGTAGGGTATACACATTTTAAATTCTAGTAGAAACTGCTGAAGTGTTCTCCAAAGTGCCTGTACCAATTTAATTTCCTGTCAGCAATGAATCAGAGTGTCCATTTCACCAGACCCTCTCTAAGTTTTACATTATTACCCATCTGATGGGTGAAAAATAGTATCTCATTTTAGTTTGCATTTCTCTGAATTAACAGCAAGGCTGAAGTCTTTGTGTGTTCACTGTCCAATTGTATTTCTTCCTCCCAATTACCTGTCCATATCCTTAGCCCATTTTTTAAAAAAGAATTTTGTCTTTTTCTGATTAATTTTTAGGGGCTCTTGATATATATTATTCTAGATACTTATACTTTGTTATATGTATTGCAGATATTTTCTAATAATTGTGATTCTTGTCTTTTAATTGTATGGTGTCTCTTGTCTTAGAGAAATTTTACATTTTGATATAGTCAAATTTACCAATGTTATTTTTATGTCTGTTTTTGCAACCTTAAGAGAGCTTTTCGTATATCAAGGTTGTTCTAGTTTGCTAATGCTGCCAGAATGCAAAACACCAGAAATGGAGTGGCTTTTAAAAAAGGGGGGTTATTTGGTTACACAGTTACAGTTCAAGGCCATAAAGTGTCCAAGGTAACACATCAGTAATCGGGTACCTTCACTGGAGGATGGCCAATGGTGTCCAGAAAACCTCTGTTAGCTGGGAAGGCACGTGGCTGGCATCTGCTTCAAAGTTCTGGTTTCAAAATGGCTTTCTCTCAGGATGTTCCTCTCTAGGCTGCAGTTCCTCAGAAATGTCACTCTTAGTTGCACTTGATATATTTGTCCTCTCTTAGCTTCTCCAGAGCAAGAATCTGCTTTCAACAGCTGTCTTCAAACTGTCTCTCATCTGCAGCTCCTGTGCTTTCTTCAAAGTGTCCCTCTTGGCTGTAGCTCCTCTTCAAAAGTTTACTCTCATTTCAAATGGAGTCGAGAGGTCACTCTGGTGGACATTCTTATGCACTATATGATAACATCTCTTAGGTTTTAATGTATTGGAATGGCTAGAAGTAAATACCTGAAACTACCAAACTCCAACCCAGCAGTCTGGACTCCTGAAGACGATTATATAATAATGTAGATTACAAGGGGTGACAATGTAATTGTGAAAACCTTGAGGATCACACCCCCTTTATCTAGTGTATGGCTGGATGAGTAGAAAAATGGGGATAAAAACTAAATGACAAATAGGGTGGGATGGGGGGGGATGGTTTGGGTGTTCTTTTTTCACTTTTATTTTTTATTCTTATTCTGATTCTTTCTGATATAAGGAAAATGTTCAGAAATAGATTGTGGTGATGAACGCATAACTATATGATCATACTGTGAACAGTTGATTGTACACCATGGATGATTGTATGGTATGTGAATATATTTCAATAAAACTGAATTAACAAAAAAAAAAGTTTACTCTCAGCTGCACTGAGTTCCTTCTGTTATGTCAGCTCATTTATATGGCTCCACTGATCAAGGCCCACCCTGAATGGGTGGGGCCACGCCTCCATGGAAATATCTCATCAGAGTTATCACCTACAGTTGGGTGGGGTGCATTTCCATGCAAATCTAGTCAGCACCAAAACATCTGCCCCACAAGACTGCATCAAAGAATATGGCTTTTCCTGGGGGGCATAACATTCAAACATTCCACCCCCTGGACCCCAGAAAAACATATTCTTTCCAAATACAAAATACATTCATACCGTCACAATATCACAAAACCTTTTTCTCATTTCACTAACAATAGATAAGTACAAGATCCCATCAAAATCAATTATAGGCGTGCTCAGTCCTAAGGCATACTTTTCCTTTAGCTATGTATCTGTGAACTTAGAACAACTTATGTGCTTCCAATATACAAAGGAGGGACATTCATAGGCTAAACATTCCCATTGCCATAAAGAGAAAGAGTAAGGAAAACAGGGTTCACAGGAACAAAGCAGTTCCTAAAACCCACAGGACAAACTCCATTAGATTTCAAAGTCTGAGAGTCATTTACAGAACGATGTTGCATCCTTGGGGCTTGAGAGAGCAGGAGTCTAACCCTTCCTAAGGGCCTTTTTGGCAGCCCTTTCCTCTCCAAACACTGGGGTGAATGCTCCAACATATCCACACATTGGGGAGACCACCTTCTCGGCCCCACCCTCCTCAAACATTGGGGCAGCACCCGGATTCCCTTCCATCTCCGGGGCACATACTCAACCCCTTCAGAACAGTGTGGTGGCAGCCAGGCTCTCCCCAATACCCTGGGAATGTGCTCCAACCTCTTTTAGGCCTGAAGTGGCAACCCATTTCCTGAACATCAAGGTGGAAGGCCTACCCTCAACCTCCGGGGCAAACTCACCCTTTCCATGCGTGTGGGCCACTCTGCTCTCCCAGCCTGAGACCTCTTGACTCCAGACCTCAACCTCCATGGCTCTGTCTTTGAAGAAATTTTTCCTTCAATTTGTTCCTTGTCTGTCTCCTCCAGTCCAGACCAGCAACGGCTCTGTCTATAAAGATCTCGCAAAAATTCTGTTGGCTTCGCATAAAGTACACAGGGATCAAAGCTGTGAGACAATAGGACTTTCCACAAATTCTTTCTGCTTAACTCCTTTTCCAGTCTTGGCTTGTACTGAAAAGGCAGCTGGGTTCCATGTTTAGTTACATCCTCACATTGGGCTGTAGCTTCTGGGACTCCACTCCCTGGAAGCCCGTAATTTTCCAAGCCATCAGGTTCTGGTTTCTTTGAACCCAAGAGTTCAGTTCTAAGTTTATCTCTCTCCACTTGCATTTTACTATAAGCTGCAAGGAGAAGCCAGGGTACATCCTCCACACATAGTCTGGAGATCTCCTCAGGTAAATATTCCAGGTTGTCACTTTCAAATTCTTCCCTCCATCTGACACCAGGACTCAAATTTGCCAAATTCTCTGCCACTTTAAAACAAGGATCGCCTCTCTTCCAGTTCACAACAACACATTCATCATTTCTCCTCAAGGCCTCATCAGAAGTGTCTTTAGAGTTCATATCTCCACAAACAGCTCTTCAAAGCAGTTTAGGCCTTTTCTATCAAGCTCCTCACAATTCTTCCAGAATCTTCCCCTTATCCATTTAAAAAGCTGTTCCAACATGTTTGGTATTTGCAAACTCATCAGCAAAAGCACCCCACTGCTCCGGTACCAAAATCTGTTCTAGTTTGCTATTGCTGCCAGAATGCAAAACACCAGAGATGGATTGGCTTTTAAAAGGGGGGGGTTATTTGGTTACACAGTTACAGTCTTAAGGCCATAAAGTGTCCAAGGTAACACATCAGCAGTCGGGTACCTTCGCTGGAGGATGGCCAGTGGTGTCTGGAAAACCTCTGTTAGCTGGAAAGGCACGTGGCTGGCATCTGCTTCAAAGTTCTGGTTTCAAAATGGCTTTCTCTTAGGATGTTCCTCTCTAGGCTGCAGTTCCTCAAAAATGTCACTCTTAGTTGCACTTGGGGTATTTGTCCTCTCTTATCTTCCCTGGATCAAGAGTCTGCTTTCAACAGCCATCTTCAAACTGTCTCTCATCTGCAGCTCCTGTGCTTTCTTCGAAGTGTCTCTCTTAGCTGTAGCGCCTCTTCAAAAGTTTACTCTCAGCTGCACTGAGTTCCTTCTGTTATGTCAGCTCATTTATATGGCTCCACGGATCAAGGCCCACCCTGAATGGGTGGGGCCACAACTCCATGGAAATATCTCATCAGAGTTATCACCTACAGTTGGGTGGGGTACATTTCCATGCAAATCTAATCAGCACCAAAACATCTGCCCCACAAGACTGCATCAAAAAATATGGCTTTTCCTGGGGGGCATAACATTGAAACTGGCACAAAGGTCATAAACATTTTCATATTTTCTTCTATGACATTTTATACATGCATGCACACACATCCAGACACACTCACATACGTAAGTCTTTATACCATATACAAAAAAATAAATTCCATATTCATTAATCTTAGGGTATAGCTTTAATCTCCTTCTTTCCCCCACATAGATAGGTAATTGTCCCAACACTATTTTATGGAATAACTTATCATTTCTCTGGTGGTTTGCAAATTCTACTTTTGTCTTAAACTAAATTCCAGTGCAGCTCTCTGTCAGGGCTCTTTCTGGTCCACTGATCTATTTGCCTACTCCTGGGTTTGATAATATGCTTTGCTAACTGGCAGGACAAATTCCATCCTCTTTGTTGCTTTTGCAAAATTGCCTTGTTCATTCTTGTATATTTATCTCATCACATGAATTTTAGAATCAGTCTGTCAAGTTTCAGGAAAATTTCTGCTGGGATTTTAATTGGGATTACATTGAGTTTTTGGATAAGTTTGGGGGCAAGTCGACATCTTTATCATACTGAGTCTTCCTACCAGAGTGCACTGCTGTATCTTTCATTTCAAGTCATCTTTTATGTCTTTCAGTGAAGTTTTATGATTTTCTGCAAAGTTTTGCATAGTTCTTGATAAATTTATTCGTAGTTCATTCTAGCTTTTGTTATCTACTGTGAATGTGTTTTTCCCCTTCCACCCCACTTGTTTGGCTCTTGTTTTTCTGTATTCCATTTCAACCCATTTACTAATCACTGTGCATGATTTGCAGACACACACAACAGAGTAAACGTCCTTCCTCCCTGGGCACAAACATGAGAGCACAGCCAAACACGCAGAGCTGGCATAATTGGCTGAAAATGAATTAGAATCTTTTCAAATTGCCCTTTAATTATGCAAGTGAAGCATGAATACGTTCTCCCTTTTAAAAGTAGAACACTGTGGATAAAGCTAAAGTTCTCTTTGGCCACCCTCTGAGATCCTGATCCCTTCCCCTCTATAAAGGTAGCCACTGTTCAGAGTTATATATTTCTCCTTCCATAGTAAATATACAGTATTGATGTAGATATTTTGAATAAATTATACCACACTGTGTGTATTGTAGTTGACCTGTGTTTTTGAGATCTACCCATGGTTGATATAGCTCTGTTTACTCTTTTGACTGCTGTATAATATTCCTTCGCTTGAATGTGTCATGTTTCCCCTTCTCTAACATTCATAGACATTTAGTTTGGTTTTTTTTTTGTGAACAGTGTTGCAGAGAATATCTTGGTGGATGCCTCCTCCTGAAAAGTTTCTGTGGATTAAGTACTGAAGTGAGATTCTGGATCCTGAGGTTTCCTGTGTTTAATTTTAAGAGATATGGCCCAATTTTCTTCTGAAATGGCTTGCCACTTTAAATTCCCTCTAAAAGTAAATGCAAATCCTCATTTTTCTAGACCATTGTCAGCTTTTAAATTTTACAGATCTGATGGGTAAAGAAAGTGATTTCTTCTTGGTTTAATTTGTATTTTCCTGAGTGATGGGTAAAGCTGTGGTCTCCTTGTGGGTTTACTGGCCACTTATATTTCCACCACTGGGGTATCTGTGCATATCCTCAGACCATTTCTCACTGAGTTGCCTTTTTCATATTGATTTATAAAGTTCTTTATATATTTTTGATAATTATTCACTTTCAGTGCTAGATATTGCATGTAGTTCTCTGCCATTGTTACCCTTGTCTTTTAACTGTATTGTATCTTTTATTACACAACTTTTTATTTTTGTTAAATTCAGAATCTTACCTTGTCTTCAGAAGTCCCTCACTACACCAAGATCATAAGCATTTTTCCTGTATTTTTCTAAAACTTTTTTCTTACATTTATATTTTTTTTCCTCTTTTTTTTTTTTAATAAATTTTATTTTGAAATAAGTTCAATTGTACAGGAACGCATGCTAAAACAGTACAAATCCCATACCTACAACTCCATAATACCCTGAGCCCTCTCCCCCGATAACCCCAATCCATCACCCTTAAGATCCTGTCACACCACTGTCTCTTCCCCTCCCTCCCTCCCTCCCAAACACCCATGTATATAGCCCAAATCTTCCCATTCCAACCCTCTCTAGCATTCCATTG